>JAFEMH010007528.1:25000-86360 GCA_022495995.1 Adenophora triphylla var. japonica | reverse complement strand
AGGTAAGAGACAAAAATTGGTAATTAACCCCATAATTTTCTTATGCTTTCTAACATTCGTGTCTAAATTCCTCAACACCACCAGACCCTTAAACGCCAAACCCTGCTTTCTCACCACCTAACATCCATAATTTTCTTACGTTTTCTAACATTTATGCTCTAAATTCTCAGTACCAATTAGACCCTTAGACGCTAGACCCGGTTTCACCACCTAACATCCGCCTAGCTACTTTTAAAACCTTTGCCTTTTAATATGTGCACATTGAAATGGAACTGCAATATTAAATTACCATTTCTCTTAAAATTATCACTCAACAAGTAAATCAGATAAAAAGATTTTTTATTTATTTTTAGATAATAGTATATGATAGATTTCAACAAACCCCCACTGCTCAATCCCCTCAACATCAAAACTCTAGTGAAACTTATCAAAGCTTCTTCGCCCTAAAAAAGGAACACAGGTAAATGGTAAAAGACTTCTCTTTGCTCTCATAACGCCATCAGAGAATAAGGGTGTAAATGGTTTGCTTCTAAGCCAATTTATAGACTAAATCACTGACTATCATTTGAAAAAATCAGATCGAATTGAATTGGAAACGCAAAAAAATTTAAATCGAATCTTAAACCAAACCGATACAATTAGCTTCTGGCTGCCTCAAACTGCAATTCAATTATATCGCTTCCAAATCAAAACAAATCGAATTACTATTCATCTAAGCCAGTAACTTTTTAACTCCCAAAACAACCAAAACAAAGCCCAGCCCCACATCAGGAAGCCAAATAAGAAAGTAGAGATATTAAACTAAGAATAACAAAGAAGAAGGAGATTGCCGAGTCCAGTAGCGTGGGCTTGTGACCCAAGTGGGGGCAATAAGGTGACTGAAGGGCTACTAAGAAAACAGGGTTAATTGTGAGTACTCGTTTGTGTTGAGGGCCAAGGCATTGTATCATTTAGTATTTGAAGCTTAGTAAGAATGAGATCATAGGGAATAGACTTGTGCAGATGAACTCTCTCCTTCTCTATTCAAATGGATGGATGGATGGATGTATGGATGGCTGGCTTTATAGAGCAGCGACTAAGCTTTTCTCCGCCAAAAAAATAAAAATTCTCGACCTTGCCTAGACTCGATCAGATGATCCTGCTACAGTTCTGACCCAACTTCAGCCCAACTATCACCTTTTGGACCTTTTTTACTAACTTACACTCAAGTTTAGAGAGGGAGAGAGAGAAGGTAATCAAAGGGTAAACAATAATACTTGAAAACACAAAATGCTAACAAAGTTTAAGTTTTGCTTACAAAATCTTAATCGTTAATACTTTGGTGGGTTTGGATTTGGGTTTGGTTTTTTTTTTCCTTTCTTTTATAATACTAAGGAGGAGTAATTTTTCTTAAAAAAAAAGTTAGGAGTAATTTTTTATTCTGACTATTAATTTCCATCCAATAAATATTATATTTTTAAATCAATAAAATAATTATTATTGCTTCAAAAATGAAATATTTAATTTTAATCCTAATAATGTTTTCCAACATAATATATTAATGTTTTCAATTTTTTAAAATTATATTAACTTTCTTTAGTTTTTTTTTTTTTTTAATTTAGATAATAATTATTTTATTTTGTTTTAAAAGTTTGAAACATAAAATTGGATATACGGTTAGAGAAGGGTTTTTAATTTAGATTTTTCTAATTTTGATTATTTATTTTCATTTAATTTGCATTAAATCAAATAAATTAAAGAATTATTGTTTCAAAACATCATATGTTAAATAACATATGATTTGTACATGATCATTTAACGGATTTTCTAACAAAACTAGTGTAAAAACCTTAAAATGCCTAACATAATAACAACTTCTGGAAGCGTATATTGTAAATAGTGATAGAAAAGGATCTGACTTAGTAACATCCCCTAAAACCCCTAAACTTTGAGACCCAAAATGCAATTTTCCCAAGTTTAAATGAGATATCTAAATAAAAATTATTTAATTTGATAAGCGATAGATAGAAGAGGAGGATGTCTGTCTAATTTGGCAAATAGCCCCTACCATGAACTCCTATTCCTCCATTTCCATTCAATGGCCATCAACTCCTTACTTCCATTAACTTCAATCGCACTACATGAAAAGGAAGAAAAAAAAAAACTCTTATAAATATGACTTTAAAAAGTGGCATAGAATGTTTTGACCAGCTAGAAAAAATCCTCAACCTCATATTTATATATCTAGATTCTTAATGGGAAAATTGGAATATTCCATTCTAGATATGAATTTTGACTGTCAATTTTGATAGAGATAATAATCTTTTTAAAAGATAGCCTAAAATTCAGGTATTCTTTATTTAAATTAAAAATACTAGAGAGAACGATTTCAAATCCAAAGCTGAATCTTTTATTCAAACCTAACATGAATGAACAGAACATGCAAGTATTTAATAATTAGAAAATTTTGGCGGAAATACATGTTTACTCCATAAAGCTTATAAAAAAAAAATCCTCTTTTAAATATATTGACTTGGTGTGCTTTAAAGCCTCAAACTCACTTTATTTTAAGGCCTAAGCTCTCTATTTTAGTTTTCTAGCTTAAACTCCACTGTTTTAACGCCTAGAATTCACTAATTTATTTTCTAGGTATTTTAAGGCCTAAATCTCAAATGTTTTAAGCGTCTAAATCTCGATATTTTTCAGATGAGCAAATGGGAACTTTTATAAGCTCTACTGGGCAGAAACAAGGAGTTCTCCTAAACTTTCCTAAAACTCTTTATATTATACTCCCTCCGTCCCATTAGTAATTCGGGAAATTTACCTAGACACTTTAATTGAATTTTGAAAAGTCAATTATAAATGAGGAATAAGAATTATAAATGGGCGCTATAAGTATTAAAATAATTGTGAGGAGGAGAGAATGAGCTTGATGAATAAGAAAGATTCTCTTTCATTTTAAGCTACACCAGAATGTGACGACCAAAAAGCTGTCAGAAGCCTTGGCTAGGCCGGGACGGATTATATGAAAGATATTATACCCCTCTCTTTTTGTTGAAGTACGGCCAAAATTCGAAAGCTACGTATAACGTAATTACATCTTAGCCCTCGAATCTCAGCAACATAGTACTCGAATATTGTTAAGACATTATATTCCTTCGTCCCATTTGAAAAGAGAAAAAAATAGGTTTTATATAAAATTTTAAAAGAATTTATAGTAAAGTAAGTGTTTTAAATATGAAAAGTGAGGTTAATGAAATAAAAGTGACGGGCTAGGCTCAGCGTACGAAGCCCAATTATTCATACACTATTATCGCAACACCCTTGAATGGGCCGACCCAGCTAATACGAGGTCCACGACCCATCGAAATCGATCGATCTAGCTCATTGTCCGACCATCATTGATCCCGACTAGCTTCGTCCGACATACGATCATTAACTTATATCTATCTGGCTATGATACAAAGTCAGGTCGACCTTGATTTGCTTAGGCGAGCTCGACCTACAGAGACGTACGTCGACCTACAATATCCCCCGTTTACGGGTAATGCCTTATTTGCTATTCAATTGATTTCAATTCAGTCAATTATAGTTTATAAGCTAAACACGTGGTACTTACTCTCGGTACAGGAGGGTCTTAGCCGAGACCATCCCGGCTAGTCGTTTGTTCACCGGTTTCGTGTAAATAAGGTTGGTGATCATCCTAATCGCCGGACGTAGGTGATCAACACGTTCCTTGCGGCATCGGTTTGGTTCTATTGTCGGAACGAAGCTTATTTGACCTTGAAACTCTAATCAAACCACAACAATGGTATCTCGATGGGCACACCACTACCCCCTCCACCGAACACGAACAAGAAAACCCTGGTAAAAACATGGACACCGGTGTCGAAAATCGTAACATTAATTTGCCTCCTCCCCTACCGGACTTGCTTGAAATTAGAAGCGCGACTCGCTCGATAGCGTTAGCGATGGCACGGGCCTGCAGGATAATCCCGAAGGAAAAGAGGCTATGCCGAGCAAGAAGTTAAGGTCGGCAGCGAAACGAATCCCGAGTGGGTCGAACAGGTTGCGAGGCAACAACCAATCCCTCAACTACTCACCCCAACATGAAGGATATACTGATGGAACAGGCTAGATTGCTCCAAAGTTTGTTAGAGGTTCACGAGGAGTTGCTCGACATGCCAGAATCTCCTAATGAGGGTAGAAGATCACATCGATCTGCTCCTTCCATTACCTCCCATAGACGAACTAATGGAGGTACTAGACAGAATGGAGGTCCCAGACCTTCTGCTGAACAACCAAGGATCAAGATGCCTCCTCCTTCTCACATCTCCATAGATCCCAGTGTCGACCTAAGGGATAGGCTTAACCAACAAAGAGAGCAAGAGGCCGAGACACCCTTGAGGAGACAGCAAAAGGCCGAAAGGAATAGGCGTAGGTCGCTAGTAAGGACGGTAAGGTCGCAGTCCCATAGAGAAAGGAGAGGAAGAGAAGCGACCCCACCTAGGAGTGAAACGCAGAGAGCCCACTCTAGAAGGGAACCTCACCAAGATGAAAGACAAAAATCCAGCAACGTCTCCTATCAAAGGAATGACCAAGATACAAGGAAACTTGTAAACTTGAAAAGGAGGCTGGAAAAAATGGAGGCAGATAGAAAGGAAGATGAAGGAAAGGGCGAAAGAAACTATAATACTCTTCGACCCTTATCCAGGGATTTGATCGAACTAAGGCCTCCCATGGGTTTCAAGTTGCCTTAAGTTCATTGTCCGACCTACTAGGTCCCGACTTAACTTAGTCCGAACTTATGATTCAAGTCATGTTATGGGTACGATCCGGCTCTGCCCATCGGTCGGGTCGACCAAACCTCGACGTCGACCTCGACACCTTACTGCTAGCGTCGACCCTAACGGTCATGGCCATAGGTGCACGTGCAATTACTCTTGCTCCTTTGCTCCCCTACAAATCGGGGACCGTTTAAGGACACGTTCAAATAATGCATAAGCTGTCCCATAAATCTCGAAGCTCATGTAGCCACCGCAAAATAAACCACCTACATCAACTATAAATACATTTCCACCACAACGGTTATAAGGTAACCGTAAGTACGCTAATCCAATTCGCAACCCTTTTAGGTGCATTTTAATGTGATAAAATCGCACTAAGGGGCGTTTTGGTAAATTCTCGGTCCATTCCGAGACTTCCGAAAACATTTCATAAGTTTCTAGCAAAGGAAGTATATTTTTAGTATTTTTCCCGGACAAAAGGACCTGCAAGGAATTATTGGCTTTGGAGCTTTAAGCAATTAGACCGGAATGTTCCAGAACCAGTTTCTAACGCCGGGCGGTTGCTCGGTTCGTTCCGTCATGCGGCAGATTGAGCCATGGAAAAGCGGAGAGCGGGGAGGTCGTGCGACATTAAATTCCAATCCCAAACCAAAGCATTTAAATACAATATTCGTTCATTTGCAAGGGGGGGGGACTCATTTCTCACACACAGACAACACACACAATGCTCAGCTTTCTCTCTCCTCTCTCTCTCTCTATACGCAAACCCGGCCTCCTCCCCTCTCTCCGGCCAAACTTCCCAACCGTCCCCCTCACCAAACAATCTCCGGTCAAAACCTAGCCCAACCTACCCTCTCCCCTTAATCCTCCTCACCTTTTCCTCTATCTCCCTACCCCCAACAAATGCCAACCCAATCGTCCACCGCCGCTCTCCACCTCCAACAACCCCTTCCTCACCGTTCCCCTTCGCCGGCGACCCACACACCTTTCAATCTCCCCACCGTTCTCAACCTCTCTACCTCCATTCTGACAACCACAACCGCCTCTACCGTTCCTCTCGATTCCCTCCAAGTCAGACGACAACACCGCCCCTATTTCAGATCCAACACACCGTTAACCACCACCACTCCACCATCTTCTCCGGCTAAATCGAAACCCAATCAGACCTCAATCTCCCTCACCGTGTTCTACTCTATCCCGAAACCGACGTCGTCCTGTTGTTCCAGATCTTCCGCCTCTGTTCCAGGCGCCAAGCCTCACAATATCTTCAATCTGTGAGTTTCGAATCCTGTTCCCGACGCTGAATTGAAGAATTTGATACCTAACGTGGTATCGAATTTGAGGACACTACGAGGGTAACGAATCTCAACCTTACTCTCTCCCTCTCTCTGTTTTTCTGCGTATTGCAACTGCCGTGGCTTGATGTTGCTGTGATGTAGAATATGGGTGATTGGTTTTGTTACAACTTAAATTTAGCATGTAGTATGCTCTATTTCATTTGGTGGTTCTGTTTCTCATCTGCGTAGTGTGTTTTGTCGTTGTTTAAAATGCTTGTGGTGTAGAACCTAATTATTCTGGCTTTGTTACAATTTCCATTTAGCATGTTGTATGCTCTGGTCGTTGGGATCTGTCTTATATGTTTATTGTGGTGATGATATTTGTTTGGTTCATGTGATTATGTGCGTTGTGCACGAATTATGCTAAGCTGAGCGTGGATCGTCTCATATCCACGTTCATCTAAGCTTGGATCTCTTTGAGGTCGTTGGGACCTGGGTTTATTTTTATTCGTTAATCTCGGATTGTCATTTTTATTGTTCTGTAATTCATTGATTGTAAAACCCCTGCAGATGGCGGAGTATGTCCCGCGACACAACTGGCCATTCGCGGTCCTGCGTCGTGCGACATACTTGGCCTATCTGCAGCTGGTTATTTTTCAGTTGTAAGTTGTTTCATTCCTATGTAATCAGGTGGTGGTCTTTTGAATTAAATGACTCACAAGTTGTAATTCATTTCTTTGAGCAATAAAACAAAGCATTAAAATGCATTTTATACATATCTTGTCACACATATTTGCACACACACATGAATGAATTGAATGTTGAACAATAGAAAGACTCATCTACTGACGAGGCGTGTTGGGTGAACTCTCGGTTCTTCCCAACACGTAACTTGACCCCCGAACCCATTTTCTCCTAAAAAAAGTTTTCAATGTTTCCTCTTAAAACAGCGTGGCGACTCCTATTTTTTTCGGCGAGCGTTCATTCAGTAACTGCAATTTTTGTTATCTGAATACTCATTTGTTCAATACATTTTTGTTCTCCAATCTTCAAGTACTTACTCTCACGCCCGAGGGTCTAAGCCGGAGACACATCCGGCTAGTCATGGGTTCTGGTTTTCAGGTCAAGGAGCCAAGTGATCAGTCCTGCCACGTGGAGGAAGATTGATAAGCACATTTCCTGCGGCATCAGTTTGGTTCCATTGCCGGGAAACGTGCATAACTTGACCTCGAAAGTTTTATCAACACTGCAATCATGGTAACTTCGGAGGGACATGTATGCGAAGCCTCACTCGGGCACGAAGAAGGAAACAATAATGCAAATGCAAACATTAGAAACGCTAATTTACCTCCTCCCTCCACCGCGTCAACACGCTAGGGCAACGCGATCTAACAGTGTGGCTGATGGAAGGGGATTGCCCGACGGAAGGAGAGATAAGCGGCCTATGGAGGGACAAGGAGTTCCACCTTCTCCAAAGCGTCCAACTGGGCAGATGAACGCTGGAAACAGGCCAGGTCCCTCATCCAACGCCCTGAGTAGAAAGGAGATCTTTGTTGGAGCAAGCTCGGATCTGGTGAGTTATTAGCAATGGAGGATGCGAAGCGAGGTGGATAGAAGGTGCGAGAGGGTGGCTCCATCTCAAGTTTCAAACAGGGAGCATGCTAGGAGTGCTCGGCCAAAGGAGGCTGTAGGACGGAATGTTGAGCGAGAGGATGGTGGTGCGGTCTCAATCGCCCATTCATGTCCCAAGTGACGATCTCGGGGCCAATCTCAGCGAAACAGGAGCGTGAAGCTCAGTCGGACCTGAGGACACAGCTAGAGGCCAATCTAAGCATGCGTAGATCACCAGCCAGAATACAAAGGTCTCAATCCCACCGGGAAAGGAATGGGCGCAGGTCGCCAATAAGAGAAGCAAGGCGCAGTCGCCACCAGGGAATGATAGGCGCGGTGCGCCACCGAGAGACGATAGGCGCGGGTCGCCAACTCGGCCTCTGTGAGGTCACCATCCGGGGACGGGAGGGACATAGGAATAACTCCCCCTAGAAGCGAAAGACATAAAGCCAATTCTGGGAGAGAGAATCACCAGGAAGAGAAGCAAAGGTCGAATGATGTCTCCCATCCTAGGGACGACAGGCCCGACGCTAGGGAGTGGCTCCTTTGGAAGAAGAAGTTCGAACAGTGGGAGGCTGAGAAGAAGGAGAGTACTGGAAAGAATGAGCACAAGGAATTTGCTCTCCGTCCATTGGCCAAAGATCTACTCGATCGTCGACCTCCGCTAGGTTTCAGATTGCCAGTATTGGAAAAATACTCGGGAGTGACTAACGCCAAAAGCCATATACAACACTTGGAGGCTACCATTTGCTTTGTCTCCCACGAGGACGACATGATGTGCAAGGCACTTACCAGCACACTCACAGGGGCAGCCCTTACATGGCTTAATGGTTTAGCACCGGGTTGTATCACAACTTGGTCATATATGAGGACTAAATTTTTGGAACGCTTCTCGACTGCAGGGGCTAGGAAGATAACAGTCACCGATCTGAACAACTTGGTGCAAGGGAAAAATGAAAGCTCAATGAGCTATTACACCAAATTTAAGGAGATGGTCGACAAGATCGAGGAGGACCTCACAGACAGAGAGGTGATCAACTATTTTAGGAGTGGAATTACTTCTTTGGATATGGACTACGAGCTGACAGTTCAAACAGTCACTACTCGCCAAGAGTTATTTGAGAAGGCCTACAATGTAGCTCTGGCCGAGGAAAGAAAAGAAAAGAAGAATGGGAAAAGCCCCAAGGTTGAGGTCGCGGATGACAAGAAGGACTCAGCCAAGAATGGGGGAAAGAATAAGAATGGTAAGAAAAGAACCAGGGCAACTGAGAAGGTGCCCGAAGTTTTCACTCCCCTAACGGTGAGTCGAACAGATATAATGAATGCAGTCGAGCTAGCCCCACCTGCCCCTATGAACCCGGCCAATAAGTTCAGAAGGGACAACAACAAGTATTGTGATTATCACAAGGATATAGGCCATACTACAGAGGATTGTATGAGTTTGAAGCGTATCATTCAAAGGATGGTCGACCAGGGAAGGCTCGACACATATGTAAAAAGACCCCAAGCAGGTGGTGGAGAACGACCTGAAGGAGGACACCCAGAGCCAAGGTAGCCTAGACTGAATCTGGGTATTATTACTGAGCAAGCCAGCAACACCGCCATCAAGCACAAGATTTTTCAGCTCAACAAAGCCCCACATGTGCTACCAAGGAGCCACGTCAGGGATGAGGTGATCAACTTTTATCCTTACGAGCTAGCAACTAATATGGCGGCTAGAGAGCAAGTTCTCATCATCCCATGACTCATTGACGGATGTACGACGAGCAGACTCTTAGTCGATACGGGGGCCTGCAAGGATATTCTGTTCTATAAGACATTCTAGGAGATGGGTCTCTCAAATGAGCAGCTCGAAAGATATGATGGCAGATTGGAAGGCTTCACCAACCACCGGGTCGATGCAAAAGGACAGATCGAGCTAGATGTCGACCTAGGACAGCATCCCTACAGGATCGTGTCTAAGGTAAAATTTATTGTCATAGATGTCAATAGTGATTATGCTGCAATTCTTGGAATTCCTGGCCAGGTCGCACTTGGAATGGTGGCCTCAATCCCACATCAACGAGTTAAATTCCCCACACTAGCTGAAGTCGGCTGTGTGCAAGGCACAGCTCAAGCGTATCTTGATCACGTCCTTCGAGAGAGAAAGAAGAGGGAACTGGAGATTGAAACTGCGGAAGGATACTTAAAGTTATCTCAGTTAGTCACCAAAACTACTCGACTATCTACAATCACCATCGTGGAAGAGTCGACCTATCGCTCACATGACGAGATCATGACTGAGTCGACACGTCACTCTGAAACCACCATGGTCGATCCGGATACAGTTATGGTCGACCAAGTCTCCATAGGCAAGCTATGCCTCCAGATCGACAATAACTCGGGGGCCACCACCAGTGAGACTGCAGACAAGCTGGATGAGATGATTGCTGAGGAAGCTCCCCACTTGGGGGCCAGAGAAAGACAGAGGGTCAGAGAGATCATCGTTGAAACCCTACAATTTAGAGATGGTCCAGAGTTAGAGGCTGTGGACGAGTTGGAAGCAGTAATTACGAATCCTTCCTACCCCGAGCAGAAAATCCAGATTGGAAAGCAGCTGTCACCTGAGGAAAGGTTTGAAATCGTCGAACTACTCAAAGAAAGCAACGACGTCTTTGCGTGGCGAGTAGAAGATATGAAAGGGATCAAGGAAGAGGTCGCTGTTCACAGAATGGAGGTCAACCCGACCATAAATCCCAGACCCCAGAAATTAAGAAGCTTCGCTCGTGACAAGGAGGAGGTCATAAAAACTGAGGTACAAAAACTCTTGAGTGCAGGTATAATCAAGGAGGCCACACATACAACCTGGCTAGCCAATGTGGTAATGGTGAAGAAGTCAAATGGCAAGTGGAGAATGTGCGTCGACTTCACCAATCTCAACCTTGCCTGCCCAAAAGATAGCTATCCTCTCCCTAGAATCGACAAGCTTGTTGATTCCATTGCTGGCCACTCTACCCTCAGCTTTCTAGATGCCTATTCAGGCTATCATCAGATCAAGATGCATGAGGATGACATCGTGAAGACAGCTTTTCAAGCAGCTGGAGGCATCTACTGTTATACCATGATGCCATTTGGGTTAAAAAACGCAGGAGCGACCTACCAGCGTATGGTCAACAAGGTCTTTGCTTCACAGATTGGCCGAAACATGGAGGCCTACGTCGACGATATGGTCATCAAAACAAAGACCGGACGTCATGTGGTCGACCTAAAGGAAACGTTCGCCAACCTGCGAGTAAATGACATGAAGCTTAATCCCAGCAAATGTGTTTTTGATGTAGCAGCGGGTAAATTCCTTGGATTTATGGTTTCACAATAAGGAATAGAGGCAAACCCAGAAAAGATCAAGGCTCTAGTCGACATGCAGGAGCCCACCAGTGTCAAAGAGATGCAGCGACTTAATGGAAGAGTGGCAGCCCTAGGTCGCTTCATATCTAAATCGGCGGAAAGGTCTCTCCCCTTCTTCAAAGCTTTGAGGGGGATGAAAAATTTTGAGTGGACGGCCGAATGTCATTCGTCGTTCCAACAACTCAAGGATTACCTCGCTACTCCACCTCTATTGAGTAACCCGACCACTGGAGAGACTCTGTTCATATATCTATCTGTGGGGGATAAAGCAGTTGCTGCAGTTCTGGTTCGAGAAGAGGAAGGGCTTCAAAAGCCCGTGTACTATGTTAGCAAGGCCCTATCAGATGTGGAGGGAAGATATTACAATGCTGAGAAGGTCGCCTATGCCTTAGTCGTAGCTTCAAGAAAGCTGCGAGCTTATTTCCTGGATCATCCTATCGTAGTGCTCACAAATGCACCCTTGAGAAAAATCTTGCACAAGCCAGAGAGTTCAGGTCGCTTACTCAATTGGTCAATTGCCCTCACGGAATTCGACATCGAGTATCGACCTCGAAAGGCATTGAAGGCTCAAGCCTTGGCAGACTTCTTGGTCGAGCTTACGTTCACCAAGGAGGACAGCGAGGTGCGAGTTCAGAAAGAAAAAGCTAAGGGAAAGGAACAAGAGTCCTAGCTCGTCACTTCTCTACCCGATGATTGTTGGAAGGTCTATTCAGATGGGTCAGCTACAAAGAATGTCAGTGGAGCTGGGATTGTTCTGATCGAGCCAGAGTCTGGGATAGTATATGAGGAGTCGTTGAGGTTCAAGTTTGACGCATCCAATAACTAGGCGGAGTATGAAGCCTTAGTAGCAGCCATCGAATACGCCAAGTGCTTTGGAGCGACTAAAATCATGGCATACTGTGATTCCCAACTAATAGTCAACCAGGTTAGAGGCGAGTATGAGGTACTAAATTCCACCTTAGTCAAATACCACGACCTGGTGAAGGAACTGACAAAAGACTTAGAGTTTTGGGAAATCCAAAGGATTGGTCGAGAAGACAATGAGTTGGCCGACTTGCTCTCAAAACTGGCTACTTCAAACGAGCCACATGAAGAACCCATCTCTTACCTGGAGAGCCCAGCATATGAAAGAGTTCAAATTCAGTGTGTGGAGGACACTTCAAGGAACTGGGTTTATAACAAGTGTTGGATCGAGGAAATGAAGGCGTACCTGGAAAGTGGCGAGCTCCCAGGAGACGAGAAGAAAGCTCGAGCCATCAAGAAGAAAGCCCCGAGATATGTTATCCAAGGAGGCATGCTATTCAGGAGATCGTACACTAGACCACTGTTGAAGTGTATTCACCCTCAGGGGATCACCCAGTTAATGCATGAAGTGCACAGTGGAATTTGTGGTGGACACCCGGGGGCCAGGACTCTAGCCGACAAATTGATCACTTTGGGGTATTATTGGCCGCATATGAGAGCTGACACTCATGACTTTGTACAGCAATGTGACCAATGTCAAAGGTTTGCCAACCTACCTCATATGCCCACAACGGAACAAACTCCAGTGATCGTTGCTTGGCCATTCGATATGTGGGGAGTCGACTTAATTGGACCCTTCCCTCCCGCCCGGGGAAATTGCAAGTATGCGATCGTCGCCATTGATTATTTCACCAAGTGGGTCGAAGCAAAGCCACTAGCTCGCATCACAGAGGAGAACGCCATCAACTTCATACACGACTTCATCTGGTGTCGATTTGGGATCCCTCGAGCTATAGTTTCATATAATGGGTTACAGTTCTCCAGAGCCTTCGAAGAAGAAATGAATAGAGTGGGGGTCAAGCATTGTCAGTCATCTGTTGCATATCCTCAAGGAAATGGGCAAGCTGAAGCAGCGAATAAGCTAGTCCTATCTTCACTAAAGATAGGCCTGGTAGGTCGACGCAGCAACTGGTTGGACGAACTCCCCCTTGCTCTTTGGGCAGTTCGCACAACCACTCGGGGGCCTACGGGGGAAACCCCATTCGCTCTAGCATACGGGTCAGAGGCCATGGCTCCAGCTGAGTTGAGGTTTCCTACAGCCAGAGTGACATTCTTTGATCAAGAACAGAATGATATCAACAGATTGATCGACTTGGATCTGATCGACGAGAAGCGAGATACTGCCTATCTTCGAATGGTCAACTACAAGCAGCGGACAAAGAGTTACCACGACAAGAAAGTGAAAACAAGATCATTTCAAGTAGGAGATCATGTGTTGAGAAAGATCAAAGCGACGGGAAGGAGAACCCAACAGAATAAGCTATCTCCTAACTGGGAAGGTCCTTATATTGTTACTCGAGTCATCAAGGAGGGGACTTACATGATAGCTCATCCAGATGGTGAGGAGTTGAAGCATCCATGGCATGCCACTCACCTCATCAAGTACTACTTCTAGTTCAAGTCCCTAGTTCAGTTCAAAGTTAAGGCATTTTCCGAATTTGAACTTGTCATAGTGCTAGATTTCCATTTGATGTAAGCATGTTCCTACTTCAATAAAAAATCACAGTTCTATTCGACCAAACATTGTGCTACACTAATTTCAACAAGCTCGACTGTTAGTCAGCTTCATTTTGACAAGCTCGATTCTTAATCAGCTTTGTTCCTCTAACAAGTCTGACTCTTAGTCGACTTTGTTCAACGGGCTCGATTCTTAGTCAGCTCCGTTTTAATAAACTCGATTCATAATCAGTTTTGTTCCTTTAACAAGTCCGACTCTTAGTCGACTACGTCCTAACGAGCTCGACTCTTAGTCAGCTTCATTCTAATTAGCTCGATCCTTAATCAGCTGTACCCTATTAACAAGTCTGACCTTAGGTCGACTTCGTTCTGATCAGCTCGACCTTTGGTCAGCTTTGATCTCTTAAACAGGTTCGACTCTGAGTCAATCTCGTTTACAAAAATCCTTACAAATCTAAGGTTGACTAGGTCACCATGAAGCCAGGTCGACCTTAAACTTAGGATGACTTATTTGTCCTATTACATCTAGCTCGACACACACATGCTGAAATCAAAAGCGTACAACATACAAGGATGAAAGGTCAGCTACAATTAAATTAAGTCTCCCAAAGAGGGCCAAGACTTAAAGTAAACAAAATTGTATGAGAAATGCCTCCCAAATCTGGGCCAAAACATCAACATTAACAAAAGCAAGAAAAATAAAAATGTTTGGAACTTGTCTGATTACATCACCATTCAAAGATTAAATTCTAGAGGATGGGTCAACCTCCACTTGATCGCTTGTAGTCACTTGATCCTCTATAGGTTCTTCCTACTCTTTGAGGGGCCAATTGGTTTGCACGACTCGAGAAAATACGTGCCTCGGAGTATCACCAATAAAAGCTGGTGAGTCAGGCTCCTCGAGCTCGGCTAGAATGGTGTTGAAGTTGACATGGGCAATAGGAGGGGGATTCCAAGTTTCGGCTTCAGCCTCTTTATCATCTTGAGCAATAAGCTCCAAATCATTATCATTGTATGGCACCAGATAATGGCCCTGGCGAGCTGCTGTATTGTATTGATCTTCAGACGCCCACTTGGCCAGCTGTTCAATAGATATATCGACTGAGGGATCTACCACTATGCGTCGAGCCATATGGCTTCGACCAACATCAAAAAAGCCCTTTGCTTTGTCAGTAATTTGATTGTGGAGTTCATCACTCTCCTTATAAACTTTTACAGCCTCCTCCTTGGCAGTCTTCACGGCACCAGCTAGATCCACCTCCCACTGATGACGAGCGGCATCAAGTTCCTCTTGTTTCTTTTCCAAAGTGACTGGCACCTCCTCTAGCTGTTGGGTAGCCAGTTCAATATCAGCGGCCATTTTCTTCTTCTCCTCCTTGAGCTCACCCAACTCCTTGTTGGCCTCTCCCAGCTTGCCCCAAGCTTCTTCCTTGGCTTTCACCTCATTGTCCTTGACAAGCTTCAAAGCATCGTAGGAATTATTCAAATCGGAGTGCTCCTCCTTCAACTTCTCAAGCTCCTCCTTCAGCTTGGCTCGCTCATCCTCCACCTTTGCCAATTCTTCATTCTTGTGGGCCAGCATAGTCTTAGCCAGCCTCTCTTGCTCCACAGCAGCTTTCCAATAAGTGGTAGCCAAGTCAATCATGGCAAGAGACTGAAAAGGCGAGTGAAAAAGAGGAGTTAGCTCAGCCACAAATAAAGTAGAGACTTGAGACTAGCTAGAAGAATGAAAGCAGCAATACAGAAATTAAAAGGGTTACCTTGGAGGTAGCTAGCCCGACCCTAGCCCTGCAAGCTTCAGGAGTCAGAGCTTTGTTGGTATACTCCCTTATCAGATCCTGGTCAGCTCCCCTCCTAACAATCACCTGACCGTACTCCAACTCTGGATACTCCCTAGCTAAACTGTTGATCCTAGTCAAGGGAGTCACCTCACTCAACTCAGCAACCCGAGCCTGAATCAACTCGTCGTATGAAACATGGACGGGAGAGGACTGGCACTACTAGAAACAGGGTATTTACCGACGGACATTTACCGACGGACCCAGTCCGTCGGTAATACCGACGGAAAACAAACGGATACCGACGGAAATTAATTTTATTTTACCGGGAATTTTTTTTTTAAATTTCGCGTAGTCCGTCGGTAATTTAAAAATGTCCGTCGGTAATTCCTTGGTATTACCGACGGACACTGTCCGTCGGTATTACCGACGGCCACGTCCGTCGGTAAAGACGCCCTATATATAATGAAAAAGATCCCATTTCTTAATTACGCCTTCATTTTACGTACGCCCTCTCCTCTCTCTCTCAGTTCGCGAACGGAACCCTAGCGCCTCGCCGTTGCCGTCGCCGTCTTCGGTAAGTTTCTTCTCAATCGCTTAATTCCTCTCTCACTCGATTTCTCCCTCTCACACTCTCTCTCTCTCTCATCACTAATTCGCGAACAAACGCCGTCTCCGCCGTGGAAGCCGTTCGCCGTTGCCGGCCGGTAAGCTCTCTTTCTCTCTCTCAATCCCTTTCTCTCTCTCACTCGATTTCTCTCTCTCACTCTCTTTCTCTCTCTCTCTCTCTCGCAGTCGCCCTAGTCTCTGCCGTTGCCGCCGAGCCCGTCGTTCGCCGTTGTTGTCTCCGTCGCCGGTAAGCTCTCTTTCTCTCTCTCTCTCACTGGATTTCTCTCTCTCAAGTATTGATTACAAATCTTTGCCTAATTTTGAAAATAATTACTTAACTGTGTATGTATAATTGTTGAAAAAAATTAAGAAAGTATATTTGGTAACTGTGTATGTATAATTGTTGAAAAAAATTAAGAAAGTATATTTGGTAACTTTATTAGTAAAATAATTAACTGTGTATGTAAAATTAATTAACTGTGTATAATTAGTATACTCTATATCCCCCAAATGAGTGCCATTTTCTAGTTTTCAAGGAAATTAAGAAAGTTAAGCCATTTTAGTAGCATATGTACATAATATACCATTAATGTCTACATTATAGGATACAAATGCACATATGAGCAATTTGGTAACTTTATTAGTAAAATAAGGACACTCATTTTAGGGAGAGGGAGAAAGTATATTAAACCAGCTTTGAAAAATGGTTGAATGGGTAAAAGAATATTTCATTGAACTTGATCATTATTAGTTATGTTTTTACTTGATTTTTAAGCTTATGTTGTCATTTTGATTGCGATTTGCATCAAATTGACTTAATTTAGACTGGATTAAAAGGGGTTTACTTCAATTTTGAGCTGGGATTAAGGGATTTTGTATTGATGTTTAATGTAGTTTCTCTACTGAAATCTTGAATGTGATAGTTTTTGCCTACTGAGACTTGCTGATTTTGTGGGTGAGTTTTGTTTAGCTGTTAAAATCTTTTCTTTTGTGAAGGATAACTCGTAGCTCGGTCTATAATTTGTCCTTACTTTCTTTTTAGGTTTGGCTTCGTGTTTTCTATGAATAATTTGTTCTTAATTAGCATCACAGATTTCCCCCTTAATGATACCCCCTCCGTCCCAAAATGAATATCCAAAAAAGTTCCAAATTTACTCTTGGAGAGCAAATCTTAAAAGGTTTTGGATATTCATATTGGGACGGTGAGGGGTGTGAATGTCTAAAAAAATGAAATAATAAATAAAATAAATAAAAAATAAAAATAAAAAAAACAAAATAAATAAAAAATAAAATAAATAATAAAAAAATAATAATAATAATAAATAATAATAATAATAATAATAATAATAAAAAATATAATAATAATAAATAAAAAATAAAATAAAAAATAAAAAATAAAAAATAGAAATAAAAAAACAAAATAAATAAATAAATAAAATAAATAATAATAAAATAATAATAATAATAATAATAAATAATAATAATAATAATAATAATAATAATAATAATAATAATAATAATAATAATAATAATAATAATAATAATAAATATAATAATAAAAAAAATAAAAAATAAAAATAAAAATAAAAATATACATATATGTATATATATAAATAAGATGAGAGCCTTTCTCACACACAGCTATCAAAATCCGTTCATCTTTGATAAAAAAAGATAGAGCAAATAAGTTCTCCACTGTTTGAGCAAAGGATTTTCTGTTTAATAAGAGTTTTTCCAGTTTCACTGTCCTCTTCTCTCTAAGAATCTGAAACATCACAGCCATGTTCTTGTCTATTAAAATTGCTTGATTTTCGATTATAAAGCAAGTAGACAAAGTGATATTTGCAATTCATACGTGTATTTCGGGATGGGATAGAAGCCGACCCCAATTCTAAACCTAATGGACATGAATTGTCCTTTCACCCTAGAGAATGATATACTTAACAACAAATAATTAAATATTAATATTTAAAATTATTCACATCCTAAATGAAGTGTCTTTTTATTTGTATATATATTGATATATTGTTTTTATTTGTATATATAATATACTAGTTTAGATATGTCGGGTCGAGGTGGCAATCGTTCAAAGAGAGGCAAGGTTGCGGGTTTTGTCCATCGTCTTGTTTCTCCAAGGACTGGATGGAGGGGCTCTACGTCTGGTTCAGGACGTAGTGATGATGATTTGAGCAGTCAAGGTAATGTAAGCTCTAGTGTTCCAGTTAGTGAACCATCCAGACGGGTTAACTTGAACGCAATTATTAATGAGGATGGAAAAATGAAAATATCTATCTCTCCCAGTGGCCAGTAAGTATTATTTAATTGTAAATGTCATATATATAATGTTTATATTTTATTATTGTCTTTTTATTTGTATATATATTGATATATTGTTTTTCAATTAATATCTTATAGGTTTATACATGGTGGTTGTCAAGATCCCGCTAGATGGTTTGGGGATTTATTCAGCGGGTATAATTTTGAGGGATTTTATCCCACCCCGAAGTCAATATCAAAAGAGGTGTACGCTATCTGGTATAGCCAATTTCGGGTAAAATTTCTTAATTCTCTTTCCTTTGTAAAGTTTGTAGACTATTCCCTTGTTTATTCAACTACTTTTACTATTTTTGTAGCACATATATTCATGCCCTGGGTTTACCGACGTTCAAATCGAGGCGGCTTTCAAGAAATTGGTTGCTAAGCGGCATTTGGGAAAGTGTACGACATGAAAAGAAAGTGGCTAAATGATGGTTTGCCTCCAGCTAATTTCTCCACTAGTGCGTGGGAGCAGTGGGAAGAGTATTGGAACAGTGAGAAATTTCAAAAAAGTTCAGAAATTGCAAAGAAGAATAGGAACTCACAAGAGGGGCGGGGGAGTGTGCACACTGGAGGATCAATTAACTTCAGCGAGACTTGGTCCAGAATGGTAAACTTACTTCATTTATTATCCGTTTGTAAATTAAGCAATACTTTATTTGATTCATATATTGTTATTATTTGATAGGCTTTTTAAAGTTTTAATTTTTTTATATGTTAAGCGTAAGAAACACGGAGATGATGAGGCCGATCTTTCTTCTTTGTGTTTACGGCTACACATACTACGGAGGCTGCTGATGGCTCAGGGCCACAATGGGTCAATCCTTATTACCAGACCCTTTTTGTAAGTATTAATAGTATTTTCTATTAGTAAATTATATATTTTCTATTAGTAAATAATAAATTATTTAGTTAAAGAAATATAATGTATTTTTTTTTCCAGGAAGAGTATGATAGGCGGGCTCGTGAGGAGGCTATTGAAGAAGGAAGTTTGGCTCCTGAGAGCACCGAGCGGCCCGCCTTTCGTACAAAGCTTTGGGCGGCCATTGTCCTCCGAGACAAGCAACCAAAGGGAGACCGCTTGCCTGGATTCGGAGGACATGGTGCGGGGTATTTTAACATGCCATTCCGCAGCCCTACTACGCAATACTTTTCATCTTCTTCCTCCGGCGGCAGTCATCATGTGGATCAAGAAGCGTTTGATGATCGGGTCAACAGAGAGGTTGAGAGGCGAGTGGAGCAGATCCAGAGCCAGGTGGAGGCCCGGGTGCAGACCCAGATGCAGACCCAGGTGGAGGCCCAGGTGAAGAGTATATTGGAGCAACAGCTTGAGCAACGCATGCAACAATACTTGGCTACCATGAATTTGCAATCACAGCCACGGCCCGCGGCCACGTAATAGCGGTAACGCTTCGATGACTCGATCGATCAATACCTTAGGCGAAGTGGCGGTGGTAGTGGCGATGGTAGCGATAGCGGCAGCGCTCGTGGTCGGGGTCGTGGTTGATTGACATTCATTTTATTTGGCTGGCATGTAATGTAAACAAATATATTTTGTTTCCCTTTCCCTTTCTCTTTCCCTTCCCTTTTCCCCAAGCGAAATAATTTCCTTTTCCCCTTTTCCCCTTTCCCTTTCCCCTTTCCCCTTTCCCCTTTTCCCCTTTCCCCTTTCCCCTTTTCCCCTTTCCCCTTTTCCCTTTCGCTTTAGGTTGTTTGATACAGTTTCACTTTATTTGATGTTCAAACAAAACATTTTCCCTTTTTCATTACCCCTTTTCCCTTTGTTTGTGTTTATTTTATGTTGGAATTTGTTTAAAACAGGTTTGACAGGTTTACAGGTGGTTTAATAATAAAATAGAATTTTTTTTTTTAAAATCTGGCCAGTTTACCGACGGATATTTCCGTCGGTAAATTAATCAAAAAAATAAATAATTCTAATTTCCGGCGGAATTATCCGTCGGAAAATAATAAAAAATTAAATAATAAAACTCATTACCGACGGATATATCCGTCGGTTTCGGTTCAGATTTCCGACGGGCATATCCGACGGTAAATTTTATGTTTACCGACGGTTATAACCGTCGGTAATGGGTTTTATTTATTTATTTTTTTAATATTTACCGACGGATATTTCCATCGGTAACCTCCGGCTATTGCTCCGGTTAACCGGCCGGCGTAACTCAATTCCGACGAACGTTTTCCGGCGGAATTTTAGATTTTCCGGCGGACAATCCGCCGGAAATACCGGCGGAATTTGTCCGTCGGTATTACCAACCAATTATTTCCGACGGAACCCGACGGACTCATTCCGTCGGTAATAACCATTTACCGACGGATAAGCGGATTTACCGACGGAAATTTCCGTCGGTAAAAGGCCTGTTTCTAGTAGTGTGGGGACTCCTGACTTCAACCTCCATTGACTCACCAGCGTCGACCTGGTCAGATGTCGAGCTTACCTTGGACGGGCCAATCTTAATCTTTTTGCTCAGGGGATGATAAGTGACTATTATATAGTCATTTATCCTTAGTTTTATATACTTTTTATTGCATAAAACGTCATTTCTCATTTCATTTTATGTACTTTTTAGTTCCTTTTTCATATTATCTAGATTTTACGCCTTTTGGTACTTTTCTTGCAATTAAAGACAGGTTTTAGGTTCTTTTTATCAAAAGGATACTTGAACACTTCAAGGCAAAAGACATGGAAGAGCACCAACCAAATCAAGCACACAAAGCTAAATTCCAGATGGAGCGGCCGTGCAGCCAAGATGGAGCGGCCGTGCACCTGGCCTTTTTCAGGCCATTTGTGGCCCTAAAATATAGAGTGGCCGTGTCTTGAAGAGGGAGTGGCCGTGTCATTATATGGAGCGGCCGTGCAGCTTAGACAGGAGCGGCCGTGCGAAGTGTCAAGACTCAAATTCAAATCTGGCGCCAAGGGTCACACGGCCGTGCAACTTCCTTGACGCGGCCGTGCAAAACGCGACTGCAGATGTAAAGGCACCTTTTGATGGCACCCAATTGAAGAGTCTCCTCCTTTTTATAAATAGGACCCTAGTGATCAGTCTTAGATACAAAATTTTAGAGAGAAAATCACTGATACTTCATAGATAGAAGATACAAACACTTGTGATAACAATTTTCTAAGGAGATTTGAAGATCAAGTTCATTATTTGTTCTTGGAATCACTTTGGAGGAAAAGCAATAAAAGTGAAGCATTATTCTCAGCATTTGCCTTCTTTATTCATAAGTCTTTCTTACTCAATCTTTTATTATTGCTTATACGTTATAAATGGCTTGTGAGTAATCCCCCTTATTCTTGGGGTTGGAAACTCAAAAGCATACTTGTTCATCATCTAAAAATGTTAAGTCTTGTCTTCTTTCTTCATCTAAATCAAATTCTTTATATTATTCTCTAAACGCCTTACATTTTGGAGATATCCAATTTGTATGATTCAGTCAATTGAGAGAAGTACCTAGCGGAGAATCTCGGTTGACGAAACCATATAAAGAAACTAGGTTTCATTGATCACGAAAGTAGTTCAATGGCCTAGGGATGTTCCTTTAATGGAAAGTATGTTGACTCCCGTTCTTAATGGATTCTTACTAATTATGGTCAGCTAGAGATAAGCCGGAACGCCCGTTTGTGACAGGGCGGGAACAACGTAAACGGAAATCTCAAACAGTTAGGACATAATTAGTGAAGAATACAAACGCTACTGTCTTAACCCGAAGTAGCGAAGGCTTAACATACCATCCTTGATTTTTATGAAAACCTTTTATCTCTAAGACAATGACGATTTGATGAACAAAGTTATGTGTATGATTTCCAATCCCGAGAATGCTTCGTTTTATAAGAATTTAATCAAAGTACTTTCTGTTTATGTTCTCTCTATTTTTCTAAAAATAAATTTTATCTCCCCCCAATCTTTTCTATTACTTTCTAAAGACAAAAATATTCCCTAGTAAACCCTGTCTCTGTGGGATCGACCCGTACTTGCACCTGCTATATTACAATAGCCCGTGCGCTTGCGGAATTAAATAAACCGTTAGGTTTCGACCGAACAGGGGAGCATTGTCATCCTCTTCATCCTCATCCACATCAATGACATGAGACTTTGCCTTGGGGGCAGCTTTGGTTTTGGCTTTAGCTTGGGCACGGGTTCTGGCCCTGACAACCTCCTTGACTGGCTCCACATTCAGCTCAGTCCCATCAACTCTAGCCGCATCAACTTCCTCAGAGACTTGTGCCTCACCTCCATCAACAGGTTCCTCTCCCAGCTCCTCAACATTATCCTCAGCATGGATGTATTGAGTGGTGTCTTTATCAACCAGCTTCAATAGCTCATTCCTCTTAACTCCCTCCGCCTCTCGATTCTCCCTAGCATTGGCAGCTCCATGGCTCCTCTTGCTCTTCCTCACGTCAATAGCTCGTCCCATGTTAGCTTCCTGGGCAGGGGTTAGAACTGCATAAGACAAAGAGGATAAAGTATTAGCTCGACCTATCAAGATAGTTCTATGTACGAGCTACTAGTTCTATATACGAATAATATAACTGCGAGCTAAAAGGTTCTATACAGAAGCTAAACATGTACGTGCTACAAGATCTACACTAGAATCAACAAGTTACGAGCAGAGAGTTAAGTACAAGAGCCAAGCAAGCGGGAGCACAATCTTAAAAATTTCACATGCGGGTAATCAAGGGACGAGTAAAATCCTTACCACCAACGTGCTCCCCATTATCTTTACAATACTTGGGGGTCTTCTGGCAGAGCGAGCATTTCTTCTCGAACCTACCCAGAGCATGGGTTACCCAGTCCGGATACCTTAAGCACCTCACTATGGGAACCAGTGGCACAACGTCATCATCCCCAAGCATCATACCAGCCTGAATATAGTTGTTCTTAGTGGTTCCTAAAACTTCCCAACTGATGGGTTTATGGGCAACCGGCTCTACCAGTTTCTTACGTAAATCAACATGCCAATAGGGCTCCCATTGATCCTCCTCTCTCACTACTTGGGTGTCCTCACTGGGTAAAGGGAACTCCCAACCCAGCCTACTCTCCACTACTACCACGTGAGAGTTCCAACCACTGGCTTTACTGGGCAAATTGATGAATAACTTGGGAGAATTAGGTTTTGAGGGGGTGCTTATACCCTGGGACTTATCAAATTTCACACCAAAAAACTCTCTAAATACCCTCATACAAGGCTCGTACCCTAAGAAGCGGCACACCATTGCGAAGCAGACCAAGACTCTACACGTATTGGCACCCAGCTGGAGAGGTAAGGCATTGGCACACTCTAAGAATTCGTTAATGAAAGGGTCCAAGGGCAATCTCAGGCCAGCCACGAATTGACCATAATAGAAGGCGACCCTAGTGGGATCTGTCTTGTAGGTGCCACCAAACTGGTCGAAGAAATCCTTCTTGCTGTAAAGGGTAACATCAAATTCCTCCTTGTCCACCTCACAGAAGTCGTGGATCATAGATATCCGGGAGGGAAAGTTTTGCTTCCCTCTGAGTGGCCCTTTGGGCACGTAGCCCCTTTCATTCCGCCCAGACACTACAGAAGTCCCAAAAGCATCAACTATACGTGGACTTGATGAAGTGGAGGCATTAGCTTCTCCTTGGGTCGCCATATCTGTACAAGAAGAAGGGGAAACAGGGGAATCAGTTCTATACACAGTCTCATGGGACCCGGTAGACACACTAAGGGGCGACCTAGATTCCCCCGGAAAGCCAATCCTGTTCCTAAGAAAAGAGGGTTTGTTGGAATCCTGGACATAGAACACCGCTAGATGGTCAAGGAGCTCATGGAAGAGATGAAAGGACACAACTCTTGGGTCGTTCGTTTCTAGGGCTCCTAAGTTCTCTCCCACAGGTAACGTTAATTCAGTAAAATGCAAGCCCCAACGGGTCAAAATTGAAGTACACTCCTCCATTGTCATCTCTTTCCACTCCCCATTCAAGTGTTTATAAACCCTACGGTTGACACTATAGTAACCATACCAAGCTCCAGGATCAGTGCTAAAGGTTCTAGCCATGGTGGAATTGAAGAATACGCAGAAATTAAAGCCCTAACACTAAGGGGTAAGAGGAATACCTTAACAGTTGAACGAGGAGAGGTACGGTGGAAGACGAAAGCTCAATTTAAAGCAAATACTGCCTCAGTTGCCGTTGCCGGAGTTACGCAGGAGTTCAGAGAGAGCAAAAGTTCTAAATGAGGAAGGATTCATGCTTTTATATTTTCAGTAATCGAAAAAGAAAAGGAAAATTCAAAAGTTTTATTTTCCTAATTAAATGCGGAAAACGGTTTCCAAGACAGACTCTCAAACGTCAAAACTGTAATCATTATGGAAAAACGGCGCTCTTCCAGATCTAGCCATTCGTCATGAACGTCAGGGATTGTGCCACGTCATTTTGGTCGACTAAAACATCAGAACGAGTAGCGACCTGCGAGTCACTATAATCTTCGTCAAAAATGTCCTTAACTTCCAAGTCGACAAAGTCAACTCGAAAGTTGGGGGCCACTGAACATACCAAAAGTATCGAGCTGGGCCAAGCAAGTAAAGCCCAGTCCTCAAGCAATTATTGCCACTACATTCTCAGTGGGCTAGGCCCAATCATCACATGGCCAAAGGCCCATCTTATCGATCAGTCGACTTAAGTTCATTGTCCGACCTACTAGGTCCCGACTTAACTTAGTCCGACCTTATGATTCAAGTCAAGTTATGGGTACGATCCAGCTCTACCCATCAGTCAGGTCGACCAAACCCCAAGCGTCGACCTCGACCTGCCCAGCTAGCGTCGACCTAACGGTCACAGGTGCACGTGCAATTACTCTTGCCATAACTGCTCCCCTAAAAATCAGGGACCGTTTAAGGACACGTTCAAATAATGCATAACTGTCCCATAAATCTCGGAGCTCATGTAGCCCTGCCAAATAAACCACCTACATCAACTATAAATACATTTCCACCACAACGGTTATAAGGTAACTGCAATTTTTGTTATCTGAATACTCATTTGTTCAATACATTTTTGTTCTCCAATCTTCAAGTACTTACTCTCACGCCCAAGGGTCTAAGACGGAGACACATCCGGCTAGTCGTGGGTTCTGGTTTTCAGGTCAAGGAGCTAAGTGATCAGTCCTGCCACGTGGAGGAAGATTGATAAGCACATTTCCTGCGGCATCAGGAGTATATGAGTAAGAAGTTTCTATATCGATTCTCTATGGCTAGGGCACGTAAGAAGACGATCACCAACCTTAATAACCTGACTCAAGGTAAAATGGAGAGACCATGAGTTATTTCACAAGGTTTAAAGAGTTTATCGATCAGATAGAAGAGGACCTGACAGATAGGGAGGTCATCAATTGCTTTCGGAATGGGGTGTCCTCTCCCGATCTGGACTATGAGCTCCAAGTTAGGAGGGTGACCACGAGGCAAGAGTTGTTTGAAAGGGTCTATGATGTGGCCATAGCTGAAGAAAGAAAGGAAAAGAGGAAAGACAAGGGCTCGAAGCATTCTGAAGCTGGAAAGTCTAATAAAGAGGGTCAGGCAAAGCACAATGAAAATAACAACAAGGGGAAGAAAAAATGAGGGCGACTGAGAGAGTCACCGAAAGTTTCACCCCTTTAATTGTGAGTCGGATTGAGATTATGATTACAGTCGACCTGGGCCCACCTGCTCCGATGAACGCCCAAAACAAATTCAGAAGGGACAACAACAAATATTGTGAGTTCCCTAAAGATACCGGTCATACTACTGAGGAATGCATGATCCTGAAATGGATCATCCAGAAGTGGGTTGATAGTGGCAGTCTAGACAAGTTTATAAAAGGAGCTCGACCTACAGGAGGCGAGCAAGCTGCAGGAAGTATACCAGAGCCTAGGCAGCCTTGGTTGAATTTGGGAGTGATTACCGAGGAAACAAGCAACACTGCCCTTAAGCACAAAATTTTTCAGTTGAACAAGGTTCCCTATGTGCCTCCTAGGAGTTATGTTAAAGAGGAGGTAATCAACTTTTATCCCTACGAATTGGCAGCTAGCATGACTGCAAGGGAACAGATTTTGGTGATTCCGGGGTTGATCGACGAGTGCACATCCAGTAGGATTTTGGTCGACATGGGGGTCTGCAAGGATATCCTTTAATACAAAACCTTCATCGATATGAGCCTAACAGACGCGAGGTTATCACCTTATTCAGGTCAACTTGAAGGCTTCACTAATCACAGGGTTGATGCCAAGGGCCAGATCGTGCTAGAGGTGGATATCGGACAACACCCGTTGAGGACAGTTGCCAAGGTAAAATTTATCGTTATAGATGTTGTTTGTGATTATCATTCTATTCTAGGTATACCTGGACAGGCCGTCCTAGGGATGGTACCCTCAATACTTCATCAACGAGTCAAGTTCCCCACCTTAGCAGGAGTGGGATGCGTTCTGAGTGCAGCCCGAGCATATCTAGATCATGTCATGCAATCAAAAAAGAAGAGGAAACTAGAAATTCATACTCCGAAAGAAAATTGGAAGCTCTCCAAATCAGTTTCCACAACCTCGAGACTATCTACAATCACCTGTGTAGAAGAGGCAACCTGTTGGGTATGCATACTTTAACCCTCTAGCTTTAGCTTTGATTTGATTGATACCATAATCTCATCTCTATTTTCTGGACTTTAGGCCCATATGTAATGAAGCTTAGACTTCAATTTTTTAGTATAAGTCCACTTTATAGAATAGGTTTATTTAGGCTTGAAGACTGGCACACGACTCATTGGACATGAGGTTTCAGTTCAAGAAGTTTCAAACCGCACGTATGAAACTGCTCATGCAAATCGCAGTGTGGAATTCCTACATTGAAACCACACTTCAAAGAACTACAGTGAATCCCAATAGATGAAACCACACTGTGAAACCTCGTTTGGTGAAACCGCACTGCCTAAACCGCTTCATCACCAAACCGCATCCAATGATTGAAGACTTGAAGTTGAACCACTTTTGACCGTTGGAATCTACATCAGCAATATCAAAAATCAACCACCAAATCTTGTCACGTGACTAAGTGTCAGACAGGATCTGCAAGGATCCTGAAACGGTGATAGATGTCCTTCATTCCTTAGTTGCAGCTGAGGTCTGATCAACTTTACCTGCAACTTCTGAACAAGGGACAAAAGTGGATTTGTGGATCAATCAAAATGCACCAGTACAGTACTTCAACAGCTATATCATAACGGCTACTTTCTTGGTGCTTGGGTATAAATACCCCCATTCTTCAACATTTGAAGATGGCTTGAGAAATTTAAATTACAGTGAGTTCATAAGAAGATTGAAGCTCTGCCCAGAAATATTCAACCCTTTGAATTTTCATCTTCATCCTTCAAGAAATATTTCTAGCCCAGAAATCAAGCCTTTAACACCCAAGAATCATTGTGCTCTATATCATATAGATTGAAAGAGCCTTGATCTTGTTAAACGCACACACACCTCACTTGATTAATCACATAGATTATTCATTTGAGATACACTGGTTATAGTCTAGGATTTGATCTTCATAAAATAGATTTTAGATATGAGTTTGAATACTTGTATCTTTGTAATCTCTCTCATACTCAATATAAAATATAACTCTTGGAAAATCCAAGACTAACCATCTTGGTAGTGGATGTAGATCATTTACGATTGAACCACTCCAAATCTTGTGTTCTTCATTTCTGCATTTTACTTACTGTTCTTTACTAATTATTTTGTCTTTATTTCTTTGATCTCATTTACAGTTATCCAAGTTGTGAATTGTATTTGCAATTAATCTTTTCAAAACCTCACTTTTTAGTTTTGTAAAACCACACTGAAAATCACACACAAAAACCGCACCTCTAACCGCACTTATAAACTCTAATATTTCGCTATGCATTTTGCAACTCTACTTGCGATTTTTAATACACTACAAGCGGTTATGTAAGCAAGAGGTTTAGTTTTCAAAAGAGGACAAAAAATTTGTAACAGCTATTCACCCCCCTCTAGCTGTTTTTCACCCGTGTTGCCACCTTTGGGACCAACACAACCTATCCCTCACATGACCATGTGTAAGTACCCAAATCTGGATCGCTCCCTTTCAAGCACACGGGAAACACCACGGACTCACTCAAAAGTGATCCCGAACACCCATAACCTTCAAAAACCCCAAAAACCACCAACAAAACCAAGGTGGGACCTTTCTGGGATAAAACAAGGCAAAAGGACTTTTTGGGAATTTTGCAAAATATCTGGCCTGCATAATGGTCCGTACGGACCATTTTGCACCCAGACATCATAATTGCAAAATCCTCTTAAAGTCCACAATATTCCCTTAAATCCAGGAAAACCAAAATTTTGGTTCTACAAAATGGTCCGTGCGGACCACTTTGCAGTTTTTTCACTCCTAAAAATAGAGGGCTTCCCCTCTTATTTTTCTCACACCTCCCTTCTCTCCTCTCTCCCCCAGCCTTCAGGCTCCCCTCTAAGTCCCTTCGGGGCAATCCCGGTCCCTTTCGGTTCCCTCCGGGGCATTCCGAGCCCCCTTGCGGTGCTTCGAAGCCCTGCCGAGCGCTCCCGAGAGGCTCCCGAGCTGCCTCGAGGCACTCCCGAGGCATTCCGAGGCCTTGCCGATCCATCTCGAGGCATTTCGGTCCATACCGAGGCGTCTCGGTCCATCCCGAAGCCCTGCCGGACAATCTCGGTCCATCCCGAAGCAAGCCGAAACTCTGCCCAAGCACAACCTTCGATCCCGAGGCACGCCGAACCTCTGCCCGAGTACAGTCAACAATCCCAAGGCATCCCGATGCATGCCAAACCTCTACCTGAGTACAACTGACGATCCCGACGCACGCCGAACCTCTGCCCGAGTACAACCGACACTCCCGAGGCACGCCGAATCTCTGCCCGAGTCCAATAAACAATCCCGAGGCACGCCGAAACTCTGCCCGAGGATACACCTGACACTCTTGAGGCACGCCAAAGCTCTGTCCGCAGGCACCGGTACATCCCCGAAGCAATCCTGGTCCGTCCCAGAGCACTATTCACACTCAAACACTATTCCCAAGCGAAAGACTGACACGAACCAACATTGGTAAGGCTTCCTTCCAATACTATTTCAATTCATTTCAATACATAGCATACAATATAGACATCATATACAACATGCATTTTTAAAAGCACATACACACACATACAACTTTTAAAGAAAGAGGGATACCGAAAGACTCATTTATACGAGGCGACTCGGGTGAGCTCTGCTATTCTCTTCCTGAGGCATAACCTGACCTCTAAACTCAAAATCTCATCACACAACAATAGTTTTTAAATTAAGCCTTTTTTTCAATGTTTTGGGCTAAATCAAAACGGCGTGGCGACTCCCTCAAACAAACGCAGGGACACCTCCCGACAACGCGAGATGCTGGGGCCCGCGCGGGTGGATTCGGGTAATTTCACCATGTCATGAATGAGCCGACACGTCCCTATCAAATCACTATGGTCGAAATAGATACAGTTATGGTCGATCAAGTCATCATAGGCGACCTAAGCCTCTAGATCAACCACAACTCGGGGGTCACCAGTAGGGAGATTGCAGCTGAAATAGATGATATGATTGTCGAGGAAGCTCCACACTTGGAGGCTAAATAGAAAAGAAGGGTGAGGGAGATCATCGTTGAAACCCTACAATTCAGAGATGATCTGGAGCTAGAGCCAGTTGACGAGCTAGAAGAAATAGTCACAAACCCTTTCTACCCTGACCAAAGGATCAGAATAGGGAGACAGCTGGCTCCAGAGGAAAAGGTAGAGATAGTCAACCTATTGAAAGAAAGCACTGATGTCTTTGCTTGGCAAGTAGAAGATATGAGAGGGATCAAGAAAGAGGTCGCTGTTCATCGATTGGAAGTAAATCCCACAATCAAATTCAAAAAACAAAAGCTAAGAATGATTGCTCATGACAAGGAAGAGGCCATCAAACTAGAGGTAAATAAACTCTTGAGTGTAGGTATTATCAAGGAGGCTTCTTACACTACCTGGCTAGCCAATATGGTGATGGTCAAAAAAGCAAACGAAAAGTGGAGAATGTGCATGGATTTCACCGATCTAAACGTAGCTTTCCCTAAAGATAGCTACCCTCTACCAAGGATTGACAAGTTGGTCGACTCTATAGCTGGACATGCCACATTGAGTTTCCTCGATGCTTACTCCGGTTACCACCAGATGAAGATGCACGAGGACGATATAGAAAAAATGGCATTCCAAGCTGCTGGTGGTACATATTGTTACGTCATGATGCCCTTCGGGCTGAAAAATACTGGAGCGACCTATCAGAGGAAGGTCAACAAGGTCTTTGCATGTCAGATCGGCCGAAACATGGAGGCCTACATCGGCGATATGGTCATAAAAATAAAGGCCGGACGTCATGTGGTCGACCTAAGGGAAAAGTTTGCCAATCTGCGAGCAAACGATATGAAGTTGAATCCTAGCAAATACGTGTTCGGAGTGGCAGCTAGAAAGTTATTGGGATTCATGGTGTCACAGAGGGGCATTGAAGCCAACCCTGAAAAAATAAAAGCTTTGATCGAGATGCAAGAGCCGACCTGCATTAAGGAGGTACAACGGCAAATGGAAGAGTGGCAGCTCTAGGTCGCTTTATAGCAAAGTCAGCAGAGAGGTCTCTCCCCTTCTTCAAAACATTAAGGGGGACGAAATTTTTTGAATGGACGACCGAATTCTCATCGTCATTCCAACAACTCAAAGAGTAACTAGCCTCTCCACCTTTGCTGAGTAGCCCGATCATGGGAGAAAGCTTGTTTGCATATCTGTCTGCCGGGGATCGAGCTGTGGCTGCAGTGTTGGTCAGAGAAGAAGGCGGAGTCCATAAGCCCATTTATTATGTGATTAAGGCATTGTCTGACGTCGAAGGAAGGTACTACAATGCTGAAAAGGTGGCCTACGCCTTGGTAGTAGCAGCTCAAAAGCTACGAGCTTATTTCTCAGCTCACTCTATTGTCGTTCTGACAAATGCACCTCTGAGGAAGATTCTGCATAAGCCAGAGAGCTCAGGCCGACTAATCAACTGGTCCATTGAATTGACGGAGTTCGACATTGAGTATCGACCTCGAAAGGCCTTAAAAGCTCAACCTTTGACTGACTTCTTGGTCGAGCTTATGTTCACCAAGGAAGAAAGCAAAGAGAATACCCCAAAGGTAAGTTTTAAGGGGAAGGAACCATGGAGCCAACTAATAATAAGTTTACCCGAAGATTGATGGAAGGTCTATTCAGATGGATCTGCGACCAAAACCGTTAGTGGGGCTGGGATAGTTTTGATCGAGCCTGAGACGGGTAAAATCTTTGAGGAGGCTTTGAGGTTCAAGTTTGAGGCTTCCAACAACCAGGCCGAGTATGAGGCCTTGATCGCTGCTATTGAATATGCCAAGTGCTTTGGGGCGACCAAAGTCATTTCCTATTGTGACTCTCAGCTGATCGTGAACCAGGTCAAAGGAGAATATGAGGTGCTCAATCTCGTTCTAATCAAATACTGCGACCTAGTGAAAAGGTTGGTCCGGGACTTGGAGTTTTGGGAGATTCAAAGAGTAGGCCGTGAAGACAACGAGTTGGCCATCCTACTCTCCAAGTTGGCCACATCAGATGAGCAGCATGAGGAGCCAATCTCCTACTTAGAGCATCCAGCATACGAAAGTGTACAGGTTCTATGCTCGGTTGACAGCTCTAAGTGCTGGATCGATGAGATGAGGGCCTACATAGAAACGGGCGAGCTACCTACTAACGAATAGAAAGCTTGAACAATCAAGAAGAATTCCCCAAGGTTTGTCATACATGGGGATGCATTGTTCAGAAGGTCATTTACAAAGCCATTACTAAGGTGTGTTCACCCTGAGGAAGTCACTCAGCTTCTACACGAAGTTCATTGTGGGGTATGTGGTGGACACCCGGGGGCCAGAACTTTGGCCGACAAATTGCTTACTTTGGGTTACTATTGGCCTCACCTAAGAGAGGACGCTCGTGAGTTTGTTCAGCAATGTGATAAGTGCCAGAGATTTGCCGACCTACCAAGACTGCCTACAACCGAACAAACTCCTGTGGTCGCTACCTGGCCGTTCGACATGTGGGGGGTAGATTTGATCGGACCCTTCCCACCCACCCGTGGAAACTGTAAATATGTGATCGTAGCCATTGACTACTTCACTAAGTGGATCGAAGCTAAACCCCTAGCCAGGATCACCGAAGAAAATGCCATCAATTTCATCCACGACAACATTTGGTGTCGTTTTGGGGTGCCTCGTGCAATTGTATCATACAATGGGCTACAATTTTCCTTGGAATTTGAAACAGAAATGAACATATTGGGAATCCATCATTGGAAATCGTCAGTCACATATCCTCAAGGTAACAGACAAGCGGAAGAAGTGAACAAACTAATTTTGTCGGTACTAAAGACGGGTTTAGTTAGTCGAGCTGGCAGCTGGTTGGACGAACTACCCATTGCTCTTTGGGCAGTCCGCACAACCACCCGGGGGCCTACACGAGAAACCCCATTCTCCCTTACTTTTGGTTCGAAGGCCATGTGTGATGTCACCCGATTTTTCTTTTGCGAAAATCATTTCGGAGTCGCCATGCCGTTTTTAGTTTAAGGGCCAAAACTTCGAAAAATGCCTAAAATTTGAGAAAATGAGTTCGGAGGTCACGTTACACTCTGGGAAGAACGTTTGGCGTTCACCCGGAATGCCTCGTATGACGAGTCTTCCTCACTTGAAACTTTTTGTTGTGTGTGTGTGTGTGTGTGTAAAAAAAGAGGACTTTCTTAAAAAGGAGTTTTCTGAAAATAACAGAAATTCTAGGGACTAAACTGAAAGAAAGTTAGGAAAACAGTGATTAAACTGAAAATAACAGAAAACTGAAAAGCTATTTGCAGAGAACAAAGTCATCCACGTGGATGAGACTGTAGTGCAGTCTTATTCGCGCGGATAGCCCTGCAGTGTCAATATTTTTTTACAGTTTCCAGTTTAGTCACTGTAATTTCCAGAAAGTTAACTGGATTTACAGGACTTAACTGGAAATGTAACTGAAAGCAGAAAATGAAGGAATTGTATGGATTTTTTTGGCATCCATGTTTTGTCCTCTCTTTCCCTAGACTTTGGTTAGTGGTCATAATTGATGAATCCACTTAACTAAGCCATCCCGAGGGTATGTTAGGACTTTAAAACACTTCATTTGCTAGGGACAAGGGGGATTTTGACATGAAAAGTAAGTTGACAAGAAAGTTAGGTCAAGATGTATCAAATTTAGAGAAAGATCTCTAAGGTGGTCATGAGAAAACCATCCTTGAGACCTATACTCAAGTGTATCTTATACATCTTGTGTGACCTATTTTATGAGTCTAGATGATTTTCATTCAAGAAAAGTGTTCCAAGGTGAGCATCTTAGACATGGGGAGGGGGATTTGTAAGGAAATACGTAATATGAACCTTTTAAAGTGGTCATCAATGGAGATGGACTCCAAGATGACCATACTTTAGGTCAAGAAGCAAGTACCAAGTAATGTAAAAAGGGAAGTGGGGAATGACATGAAAGTAAAGAAAATGTGGATTCCATTAGAAGATCATCCATGGAAAGGAATTCCATGGGGATCCTCTTGGATCCTTGGGACAAGAGGGAAAGGGGGAGTTGAACAACAAATAATAAATAGAACTACATCATTTACACATGAAGTGTGTGCATAAATGAGAGATATGAGTAAAGAGAGTGAGGGTTTACCAATCTTTCTTGGGTTTGTGTTTAGGGTTTGAAGAATTTCAAGGCTTAGAAGTGGTTTTGAAGTGAATTTGAGGTTGGATTTTGTGTGGAATTTGAGTTATGAATATGTAAATGGCTGTTTGAAGGTGTATTTTGACAGCATAACAGTAGGTTTTCAAATTTTTTGGCCTCCTAAAACTGAGAGAAAAGGGCTGCATTTATAGGTTGGCTGGATGACGATCTTATCCGCGTGGATGAGATTGTAGGTACAATCTCATCCGCGCGGACCATATCAGCAGCGTGCCTGGTCCTGTGCAGAAAGCAGTTTTGGGTTTTTGTTAAATGGTCAATATTCTTTTTTATGGGAAATGACAAATTTCCAGCTAGGTATTTGTCCAATTTTTTATTCCTAAGAGGTCCTTCCTCATTCAAATTATCAAAATAATATCCAAAATGCCCCTAAATGATCATAAATCATTAATTTGGGCTGACGAAACATTAACGACCCAGATTGGGGCACTTATAATAGCTCCTCAGCGACGGTACTTCCAGGGGAAGTGTGGTCGTCGACAAAGTGAGGATCCTAATTTGGAAAACTTTTACCTAGATGGGTGAGGAGGTGACCGAGGCGGTCGGGTGGCTGGACCCTTAACGAAAGGATTCCTACGTATCCCATGTGGAAATCAAGCCGATCGTAGTTCAGATCTTGCGGGGGAAAGGAGCGGTCAAACGAATGGACCTCCCGTCGCATTTTCATTGTCGAAGATAGACTCGACTAACGGAGGCGTTGCCGAAGAAACTCAACTAACGGAGGCGTTGCCGAAGAAAACTCGACTAACGGAGGCGTTGTCGAAGAAAACTCGACTAACGGAGGCGTTGTCGAAGAAAACTCGACTAACGGAGGCGTTGCTGAAGAAAATTCGACTAACGGAGGCAACTCCGTTGCTGAAGAAACTCGACTAACGGAGGCATTGCCGAAGGAAACTCGACTAACGGAGGTGTTGCCGAAGAAAACTTGACTAACGGAGGCGTTGCCGGAGGAAACTTGACTAACGGAGGAATTGCCGAAGAAAACTCGACTAACGGAGGCGTTGCCAAAGGAAACTCGACTAACGGAGGCGTTGTCGAAGGAAACTCGACTAACAGAGGCGTTTTCGAAGAAAATTCGACTAACGGAGGCGTTGCTGAAGAAAACTCGACTAACGGAGGCGTTGCCGAAGAGAACTCGACTAACGGAGGTGTTGCCGAAGACGGACTCGCTGGGGAAGATTCGGGCTTACGATAATTGTCGGGGTTTATCTGCTGGGGATATGTGTTCTTGGTACGGGCTTACAATGATGGCCGAAGAAAAGAATTCGGGCTTACGATGACGACCGGGGTTGAAAACGAGGAAGGGAATGGACTTCCATTAAGTTTTTGTTAAAGGATGGGCTTACGATGACGTCAGGGGGTTGAAAATGAGGAAGGGAATGGGCTTCCGTTAAGTTTTCGTTAAAGGACGGGCTTACGATGACGGCCGGGGTTGAAAACGAGGAAGGGAATGGGCTTCTGTTAAGTTTTTGTTAAGCTGGGGGTCTGGATGCAAAGGGCCAGGAATTCAAAGGGCAAAGCAGGGATTTCGCCCTGCAATCTTATCCGCGCAGACTAGATCAGCAGGGCGCCTGGTTTAAAAAGCAGACATACCGTATTCTCCTTCTTCCTTATCAATTTGCAGTCAGTCGAGAAGAGAAAAGAGAGAGAGAAAACCGCCATTGTTGCCCAATTTCTTCATCGAATCCTTCGAAATCAAGGCAATGGAGCAAGAGGGAGGAGCTAATATGGTCCTGTGAATGTGGGCCCAAATTGCGGATGTGAACAGTGTTTTTTTTTATAGGGTCACCGCTTCACCTCAGTTTGAATACATCCGGTTTATTGAAAAACTGAGTCGCCACGCCATTTTGATTTCCTCAAAACTTTGAAAAAAAGGAATAGGGTCCGGAGGTTAAGTTACTCCTTGGGAAGAACGTTTGGCGTTCACCCAAGGAGCCTTGCCAAAGGCAAGTCTTCCTAGATCCAATTTTTGTGCTAACGTTTGTGCTCTCGTGTGTGTGTGTGATTTGAAAAGGGGATGGAATGTGCCAAGTTATCTTCCGGACGTATAAACCATTTGAGTTGGTTATCGCTCGGGATTCCTTGGATTTGATGTGTTCGGGATTTTGATCCCGTGCTCATCTTGGACTTATGATCATCATTAAGTGACCTTTTTCACCCTCCCATTGGGATAATCAACCATGTTAGGCTTGAGAGCCTTGGTGTATTTTAAACCAACATTTTTCGGGACAAGGTATTTATGTGATCGGGAGAGAGAGGTACACCTTTTTTTATAGTCCAAGAATGAGACTCTTTAGAAAGGAAGAGCCTTTGCCCATCAATCCTACATCTTGAGACGATTTGAGCTTAGTAGGGACATTTTTATTCGTCTCAAGTGATGATCGGAGATGTAGGGGCCAAGGTTCGTCCGCTTCTAAAGGGACGTCGACTATGGCATCTTTAGTGGAGGAAATGATGTAAAGATGAGACCTTTACATCGATCCACCCCACGAGATGCTTCAAGTATCAAAGGGACTAAGGGGAGGGGTATAAAGATTGGATCTTTATACTCATCCTATATCTTTCGTGCCTTAAGAAGGACACTAGACAATCATTGGAGAGTGATCCAACCTAAAGGGATATGGGGAATGACTTTGAAAAGTAAAGATTGCATTTTTATGAAAATAAGTGTAATGAACACTATGAGAACTAAGACTATGAATGTAAAGGGAAGACCTTTGAGGCTTTCCTATGTCCTTTAAGAACCTTATAAGGTGGACAATCCTTGGAAGCAAGGTCAAGGGAAGGGGATGACTAAAGCATACTTTGCTATCGAGGAGATAGAGGTAGCTAAGGTTTGAGAACTAAAGCGTACTTCATTATCGAGGAGATAGAGGTAGCTAAAGTTGGAAAACTAAAGCGTACTTCGCTATCGAGGAGATAGAGCTAGCTAAAGTTTGAGAACTAAAGCGTACTTTGCTATTGAGGAGATAGAGGTAGCTGAAGTTGGAAAACTAAAGCGTACTTCGCTATCGAGGAGATAGAGGTAGCTAAAGTTTGAGAACTAAAGCGTACTTCGCTATCGAGGAGATAGAGGTAGCTGAAGTTGGAAAACTAAAGCGTACTTCTGGACCGGGTAATTTAAATCTTTCTGGGCTACGGATAATGGTTTGGGAAATTTATACGGTCTTCCGGACCGGATAATTTAAAGCCTTCCGGGCTATGGATAATGGTTTTGGGAAAAAATGTTATTCCATTTGGAGATAACGAGAAATTTCCCAGAGGTGACGTTATCCCATTAGGCGATAACGGAAATTTTCCGGAGGAGACATTATCCCATTTGGCGATAACAGAAACTTCTGGAGGAGACGTTATCCCATTTGGTGATAACGGAGATTTCCCGGAGGAGACGTTATCCCATTTGGCGATAACGGAGATTTTCCGGAGGAAATGTTATCCCATTTGGCGATAACGGAGGATTTCTCGGAGGAAACGTTATCCCATTTGGCGATAACGAAAGGAATTCCCGGAGGAAACGTTATCCCATTTGGCGATAACGGAGGATTTTTCGGAGGAAACGTTATCCCATTTGGCGATAACGGAAGGACTTCCCGGGGGAAAATTTTGGGCAAAAGTATTTCCTATTTTGATTTTGTAATCAATTAAGGTTATTTTTCTTTGTGCATGTCACATGAGTCATGGGCTGACTCTTTTGCGGGAAGGCAATGTGAGAGGGGTTTTATGAAAGAATGTGTTTGGATGTATGTGTTTGGGAACAGTTTGAGACAGGTTTCGAGCAGGTGGGGTCGTATCCCTTTGGTGCGGAATGAGCTACTGCTGTTGCTGAGATTTTGCTAATGCTGCCAAAAGGTATCACGTGGACCAAAATTCCCTCTTGGGCTGAGATCGGATTTTAAACTCGGGTCTTGATTAAAGTTCCTTTCTCAAACTCTGGCGCTTGAAGCTTGATGCTGACATGCTTTTAGAACCAAAGACTAAAGCAAATGTCAAAGTGACCAAACCTCTCTTCTGAGGATGGATGTGACTTATCGAAGCCCCGGTCTGAGGGAAAAATTCTGCAAAGCCCCAAGTTCTATTAAAGCGAGGAAAGATCCTTTCATTGACAAAGCCCCGGCTTGAAGAGATGACTTAGTAGAGCTTTGATTGATGGTCTGATCCAAAAGAATGGCGAAGCACCAAATTGACTGGTCATCCAAAGAGAGAGTCATGTTCGAAGCGATCTCAAGGAATCCATGAACGAAAACTTCTCCTAATGACTTGCGAAGCCCCCGACTTTACAAAGTATCATGGGGAAGGCCCGAATGTATTGATTATAAAACCAAACTGGTTGGTTGACCATGACTGATCTCAAAATGTACTTAATGCAACCCCAATCCGTTGAAATATTATGTTATGAAGCGTGAAGCCCATCATGGATTTCAAGAAAAGGTTCTCATTCTGGTTGGTGCAAAGGGGTCTGGTAGACTTGACTTCCAATGTTGGATTTAAGGTCATGATTAAGCCCTGATACTGACACCAAAGAATTTGTTCGTGGCAGGCTTCCAACAAACAAAACTTTCCTTTGCTTGGCAAAGCCCTGGTTTGATGAACCGGGTAGGCGAAGTCTAGATTTTGGAGAAGTGGCTTGGTGAGGCCCCAATCTTATGACCTAGCACAAGTCCCAATCTAATTGGTACTGTAAAAGTGATCCTGAGGTTGATCTGACCAAGACTGAATCCATCTAGGGACCTAGTGAAGAACCCGATGCATACCCCAAAAGTGACTAAAGAAGCCCCAATCTAAAGAAATGGCTTGGCGAAGCCCCAACCTTGAAGAGTTTCAAGGCAGCCCTATTGCGAATTATAGGGCGACAATGGCTTGGCGAAGCCCCAACCTTGAAGAGTTTTAAGGCAGCCCTAATTGGACAACAATGGCGTTTTTCTCTCTTTCTCTCGGCTGCAGTTTGGAAGAATGAAGAAGACAGGTATGGCGCCTCTGTTTTAAAACCTGTCGCCCTGCTGATCTGGTCCGCGCAGATAAGATTGTAGGGCGAAATCCATGCTTTTCCCTTTTAATGATTTATAATCATTTAGGGGCATTTTGGACATTATTTTGACAATTTGAATGAGGAAAGACCTCTTAGGAATAAAAAAGTGGCATAGGAACTCGCTGGAAATATGTCATTCCCAATAAAAAAGGAATATTGACCATTTGCAAACAGCCAAAACTGCTTTCTGCAACAACCAGGCACGCTGTTGATCCCATTCGCGCGGATGAGATTGTGCATACAATCTCATCCACGCGGATAAGATTTTCATCCAGCCAACCTATAAATACAGCCCTTCTCCCTCAGTTTTAACAAGCCAAAAAAATCCAAAAACCTACTATAACTCTGTCAAAATTCACCTTCAAACTGCCATTTACACTCCCACAACTCAAATTCCATACCAAATCCAACCTCAAATCCACTCCAAAACCACTTCTAAGCCTTGAAATCCCTCAAACCCTAAACACAAACCTAAAAAAGATTGATAAACCCTCACTCTCTTTACTCATATCTCTCTCATTCATGCACACATTTTATGTATAAATGATGTAGTCTTACTTATTACTTGTTGTTCACCTCCCCTTTCCCTTTGTCCCAAGGATCCAAGAGGATTTCCATGGAGTTCATCTCCATGAATGATTCTCTATAAGGGTCCATATTTTTCATTATGCAAATTCCCTATGTCCCCTTTTTACATTAACTAGCTTTCACCTGGTACTTGCTTTTTTGACCTAAAATATGGCCATCTTGGAGTCCATCTCCATAGATGATCACTTTAAAAGATCCATATTATTTACTTCCTTGTAAATCCCCCTCCCTATGTCTAAGATGCTCACCTTGGAACCCTTTCCTTGGATGAAAATCATCTAGACTCACAATTTAGGTCACACAAGATGTATAAGATACACTTGAGTATAGGTCTCAAGGATGGTCTTCTTATGACCACCTTAGAGATCTTCCTCTAAAGTTGATACATCTTGACCTAACTCTCTTGTCAACTTACTTTTCATGTCAAAATCCCCCTTGTCCTTGGCAAATGACATGTTTTCAAAGTCCTAATGTACCCCCGGGATGGCTTGGTTAAGTGGATTCATCACTTATGACCACTATTCAAAGTCTAGGGAAAGTGAGGACAAAACATGGATGCCAAAAATCCAAACAATTCCTTCATTTTCTGCTTTCAGTTATATTTCCAGTTAAGTCCTGTAAATCCAGTTAAATTTTTGGAAATTACAGTGACTAAATTGGAAACTGTAAAAAATATTGACACTGCAGGCCTATCCGCGCGGATAAGATTGCACTACAGTCTCATCCACGCGGATGACATTGTCATCTGTAAACAATTTTCCAGTTTTCTGTTATTTTCAGTTTAATCACTGTTTTCAAACAATTTTTCAGTTCAGTCCTTAGTATTTCAGTTATTTCCAGAAAATCCTTTTTTTAAAGTCTTTTTTCAAAACACACACACACACACAAAAAGTTTCAAGTGAGGAAGACCCGTCATATGAGGCATTTCGGGTGCACGTCAAAACGTCCATCCCGGAGTGTAACGTGACCTCCGAACTCATTTTCTCTAATTTTAGGCATTTTTCAAAGTTTTGGCCCTTAAACTAAAAACGGCGTGGCGACTCCATTGATTTTTCGCAAAAGAGAAATCGGGTACATCACACCCTGTATACCTACCAAAGCCGAGTCTCCTTGGTTGGAATGGGGAGAACATACTAGACCCCATGTTGGGATTTATACCCTAGAAAGCTCTAGGTGATGCATTCTGGCATGCCCCAGACGAACCAGCTTGAAGAGCAGAAACCTAATGTTGCAACCTGGCAACATTGTTCATCAGCATTGTAGAGGTATCAATTTGTAGCATTATCTGGCGTCTCAATTCAGCCATTGTATTTGCTCGGCTGGAGACGATATCTAACGGAATTTCTTGTGTAGTTGCAACTGATGTTCCTCCTTGAATTTGGATCAAACTCGTAGTGGAGCCAACATTCTGGCTTGAGGTTAGTACTCTGGTGGTGGCTCCAGCTGAAGTCATAGCAGATGAAATTTCGGTAGACATCTTGAATCTTTCTAATAATCAAACGACCAAAGTTCCCACAGATGACGCCAAACTGTTTTGGTCAAATTCAAGCAATTCAACTTCAAAGATGAGAATTGGGCACAATGGAATATGATAATCTAAATCCAATATGTAAAGACAAAGGAATTAATGAGGAAAGTCCTTGAACAACTTCTTCGCCAGCATAAAACCTCGGAATAATGGAATATTATTAGTATGATGATCGGAATGTGAGTATGAGTATGATGAGTGTGGATAATTATGAATGTGAGTGTACATGTGCTTGTTATGCTAATTTAAATACAAAGGAAAATAACGGAAACAACAAAGTAAATGAAATCTCCCATCTTGTGCCGAGAATCTCGCAGGAGGTTTGATGATGATTGAGATATCCACTGTGATCTGCCAAGAAAATGTTGTAGATAGCTTTTGACTCGGTCTATAATGCCTTTGGAGTTTCGAAAACAACTCCTAAAATATTGGAGTATAATAATTCAGTAAAACATACAATCAGCCAAGTTGTTTTATCAAGTTGTTATTCCAGGATGAGACGCCAAGTTGTAACATGTTGCTATAGATATTCTATCCCAAATACTCTTCAAACTCATACATTCTTCCGTGTTGTGCCCGATGTCCTTATGATAATCACAGTACCTACCATTATCCCTTCTGAATTTATTTTTAGTATTTATTGGGGCAGGAGGACCTGGGTCGACCATGTTCATTATCTTAGTATGACTAACCATGAGTGGGGTGAAGTTTTCAGTGACTCTTTCAGTCGCCCTAGTTTTGTTTTTCCCCTTGTTGTCGTTATTCTTTGCCTGTCCCCACTTTGTCGACTCACTAAATTCAGAATGTTTTTAGGCTTTGTCTTTATTTCTCCCCTTCTATTCCTCAGTCACGGCCACATCATAGGTCCTCTTAAACAACTATTTCCTCGTGGTCACCCTCTTAACCTGGAGCTCATAATCCAGATCGGGAGAGGACACTCTATTTCTAAAACAGTTGATGACCTCCCTATCTGTGAGGCATTCCTCAATTTGATTGACCAACTCTTTAAACTTGGAAAAGTAACTCATAGTACTCTCCATCTTACCCTGTGTCAAGTTGTTTAGTCGGCCACTGTCTTCTTACGGGCCCCCGTGATAGAGAACCTTTCTAAGAACTTCTTCTTCATGTAACTCCAAGAGGTAATGCAGCCGGTGTTTAGACCACGGAACCAAGTCAATACTGCACATGTGAAGGTGCTGGTTAATGCCTTGCATAGCCATAGTACATCATCCTCAAAAGAGAACAAACACATAGTGGCCTCAAAGTGTTGCATATGATTCAAGGCATTGGTCGTGCCTTAATATATTTCTAACACGGGCATCTTGAACCCTGCAGGAGGCCTTCTATCGAGCATATCATTGGCCAAAGGTCGAAGAGTACAGTTATTTCGTTCGACCTTTCCATTGGTTTCTTTCCGATCTGCCTCCATATTATCTAATCTTCATTTCAAGTTGAGAAGCTCCCTAACATCCAGGTCGCTTATTTGATGGGAGACAGAGTTAGATCTTTGTCTCTTCTAACGGTGGGGTTCCCTCCTAGAGAGGGTCTTCTGTCTCTCATTCCTTGGGGGAGTTACTTATCTCCTTTCTCGACAGGGAAATGACATTTCTCCCCTTTCTAGCGACCTACGCTGAGCCTTGTAAGCTTCGAGTTGTCTCCTCTGAGCTGAGTCGGCTTCCTGTTCCCTTTGCTGGTTGAGCCTATCCCTTAGGTCGTCAGTTCGGTCTAAGGAACTGTGTGAGGGGGGAGTCATTCCATTCCTTCTTTCTTCACTAGACGGTGTAGGACCACCGTTAGCCTGTCTATGAGAAGTGAGAGATGGAGCTACCCTTTGCGATCTTCTGGTTGTTTTGTTTGATTTTTTCAATTAAATACAATCAAATCTAATCAAGCAGAATCAGATTTGTAGTCCTTTTTAGGAGACTCTGGTAGCTCGAGTAACTCATTCAGCACTTCGAGCAAGCTTTTCAGCAACCTAGCCCGCTCTAATAAAATATCTTTCCTACTAAGGTGAGAAGTTGAGGGACCTACAATGTCGCCTGCAGCTGTTCGACCTGTTTGGACCCGCTTTGGTTGCTGGCTTACCACTTGGTTAGGCATAGGCCTTTTTTGCCTTCTCCCATCTTGCAATCCCGCGCCATCAGCCACACTATTGGACCGAGCTGCCCTCCTATTGGGATGTCCCTGCGGGGGAGGAGGCAAGTTTGTAGTGCGATTTACGGCACCTGCATCTGTGTTTCTCCCCTCATTCTCGAGCATTGGCTCACTAGAGGAAGTAGCAGTACGACCATCAGATACCATGCTTACGATTGTGTGAGGTTTTGAGGTTTAGCGTTGTCGCTTCCTGGCAATGGAACCAAACAGATGACGCAGGAAACTATCCAAATCAGCCTTAGTCTAGCAATAGGTTGATTCCTAGCAAATGTGACCTGAAACTACGAACAAATGACTAGCCGGGTTGGTCTCTGGCTAATACCATCCTACGTGATGATGAGATGTTGTGTTATGAGTTTAGATAAAACTGTATTGAACGACTATATATTAGTGATGTAAAATCGTATTAAATCCCTTAAATCGTGGAGACAATGTAGGCGTAAGGATCTCCGTGATTGTAGAAGATGGTTACGGATTGGGTCGTATATAGGCGCACGTGTCTGTAGGTCGAGGTCGCCTGAGTATTCGAGGTCGTCCTGACTTTGTGCATTAGCCAGATAGAAATTGTACAAGTAGATGATCGTATGTCAGACAAAGATAGGTCGGGACCAATGATGGTCGGACAATGAGCTATGTCGACTAATCTTTGTCGTTGTGCCGTTGTTGTTGTGTCAATTGGATTGGCCCATTACATGGTATTGTCTTTGCAACGTATGAAATGTTGAGATTTAATTGTTGGGCCTATCCCATTACTTTATATATACATATATATATACATATATATATATATATATATATATAAATATATATATACATATATATATATATACATATATCGGTGTTCTAAAAGACCCCGCCTAAGGGCGCCTAGGCGGCCTAGGCGCTAGGCCCCTCTCCAACGCCTAGTTCTAAGCCCTGCCTAGGTCCCAACTAATTCCGACTAATCTCGACTAGTCCCCGACTAGTCCCCGCCTAGGCGCTAGGCCCGGCTCCGCCGCCTAGCATCCGCCTAGCGATTTTTAAAACCTTGACATATATATACATATATATATATATATACATATATATATATATATATATACATATATATATATATATACATATATATATATATATATATATATATATATATATACATATAGATATACACATATATATATATACATATATATATATATACATATACATATATACACACATATATATATACACATATATATATACACACATATATATATATATATATATATATATATATATATATATATATATATATATATATGTTATGGGTAAAATTCAGGATTGATACATCTTGAGTTTTTGTCAGCATGTCAACATCTTCGCACTCGAGGGCAAGGTAAAAATTAATTACTTAATAATAATTTATTTCTGTTATATTTGATCACGGGAATAAAAAAGGCACGTGAGAAAAGCCATGATCAACGGACTCCTTTCAACGGATCGAAGACTAGGTCAAGATGAGGATGACTTACCGAGATTGTAGGAGAGTTAGTTAGGATTTGATTTTTTCTGTTTTCTTTTTATTATTTAAAGCTCATGGCTGGAAAAAGGAACACACACACATATACGAACACATACACATACGCATTACACTCACACAGCTCAAAGAACAAGTTGTAATCCGCCATAGCTTTCTATCTTGTAATTCATAGATAATACAATTGTTTGGGAAGGTAGGTGCTCATAATCACCTCCCGAGGTTTTGTGCCGGCGAGATAGTTATCTCAAGGGTTTTCCTCGTTACATGACCGAGCCATCTTGATTACGTTATTGCACCAATTTTATTCCATTGCACCCTCCTTCGTTTCATTTCAAATTTCTTCTTTGTTGATTGTTTTTTACCAAAACAGTTTGGCGCCCACCGAGGGGCCATTGGTTTTTTAATTGGTTCAATATTCTTACCTTTTCTACCATGTCTACTCAACCTTTGACTTCCGCCGTCACCAAAACCCTTCCTAGCAGCCAGAATCCTCAAATCGCAGCCGGTCGACAACCGGAAGCCAAGAAACATTGCCTCCTCCTCCTGTGAATTCTAACAAGAAGCAGATGTCACCATCTCCTGATCTTGAGATCAAGAGCATGCTAATGCAGATGAAGAATCAGCTAGATCGTCAATAGAATAACACCTCCGTGATAGCCGAAAGCTTGATCAAGGTGCAAAAGGAGCAGGAGTTACTTTCCAAAAGAATGGATAATGTTTCTCCTTACCGTCCTAGAGTCCTTGATTTCAACACTGGGGACAGCCCTCAAGCTTTCATTGAATTCCTACCAATGGCTTCATCTATAAGGATGTCAACATATTCCCCTCCTGTTACTACTTCTGTGGCAATGTCAACACCCTTAGCTACCGGTGCCTACATGATGACCTTTCCTGAAGGGCCCATCTTCACTAATAGCCCTGTTCTGACATCCTCTACAGATAATGTTAATTCTTTCGTCAATTTCAATAATAATCCTACTTTAGATAATACTACTCGTACCACTAACCCTTTTGCAGGAACCCACGTTGCGAATCAGCTTCAGGAATTGAGAGACATGATCATGAATGTGCCTGGTGTCACCCCGCCTATCTAACAAGTTTCTCCAACATGTTACAATCAATCTCGCTTTACTCCAGCAATTGCACATGTCGACATCCCGAAAGGATTCAGCGTTCCTGCCATGAAGCTATACGATGGAAGTTCAGATCCTGAGGAGCATGTCGCCCACTACCAAGAAAAGATAGAGATCGTTCGCATCCCGCTCGAGTTTAGTGAAGCTTGCTTATGTCGAGGATTCGGTTCAACATTAGTAGGCCCGGCATTGAAGTGGCTGATCCGTCAACCTCCTGGTTCTATTGGCTCATTCGCTCAACTTGTCAACCTCTTCAACAATCAATTTTCTTGCAGCCGACAATTTGAAAAGCTCACCAGCGACCTTTATCGTATCACTCAGCAACCCGCGAAAGCATTAAAAGACTTTGTTAACAGGTTTAACAAAGAAGTCTTGGAGATCCCTAACTTGGACATGGCAACAGCTGCAGAAGCTTTCAAAATGGGCTTGAAGAAGGATTCTCCTTACTATGAAGACCTGGTGATGAACCCATGCAAGAAGATGGAAGATATCCGAAATCGGGCCGTAAGATTTATCAGGCTGGAAGAGGACAAGATGCAACAATCCAAGAATCCTGATAAAGCTTCAACATATGACCATCCTGACAGGAAGATAGAGTCATCTCATCAAAAACAGAATAGATCTAGACCCTACCACAGAAATGAACATAACAAAGTCAATTATGTGGAAGATGACGGGGATGATGATATTGAATCTCCTAAAATATCTGATTATTGTTTTTCTGTGGATGTTTCAGGTATTCTCTGTGCTATGAGCAATCTTGGAGATAAAGCAAGGTGGCCCCGAAAGACTGACAAGTCATTCGGCTGGAAGGACAAATCCAAATGGTGTGCCTATCATGAAGACTTTGGACACCTTACCGAAGATTGCATCGCCCTAAGGAAGGAGATCAGTTACTTATTGTCTAAAGGACATCTTAAAGAGCTCCTTGGGAACCGCAAGACCAAGATGGAGAACAAAGAGCCCGTTATAACCAGTCCACCATCTCCTCCACCGGTAACAAAGGTAATTAATGTTATTAGTGGTGGTTCTGATATTTGTGGTACTTCTTATTCTGCAGCTAAGAGATTCGCCAAGCAAGCTAAGGATGAGAAACCCGAGAGATCCTCCAAGATGTCACAACTCACGTCTCAAGATACCATCTCCTTCGAAGAAAGTGACCAGGACAATGTTATGGATCCACATCATGACGCCTTGGTTGTTGCACTTCAGATAGCCAACTGCAAGGTCAGACGTATCCTAATAGATGGGGGCAGCTTCGTGAATCTCATCATGTTGGATGCTCAGAAGGAAATGAAAATCCTTGAAGACAGCATTGTAAAAAGGACCTCGGTGCTCGTGGGTTTCAGTGGAGAAACCAAAATTACAGTGGGTGAGATCACACTTCCAGTCTACGTCGAAGGTATCAATTCCATGGAGAAATTCTGTGTAATAAATAGTACAACTTGTTATAATGTGATCTTGGGAAGACCATGGATTCATGGAATGAAGGTTGTACCATCCACCTATCACCAATGTGTCAAGATGTCGACACCTTGGGGAGTTTTCAAGGTTTACAGCGATCAACAGTCAGCTAAAGAATGTTACATGACTTCCATGAAGGCGTCAACGACTCCTAAGACAGCATAGCAATTACAGAGAAAGGCCCGTGAGGTTCTGGAGGCGAAGGAACATAATTTGAAAGAGATACTCTTAGATCCCTCAAACCCAGATCTCAAAGTGCTGGTTAGCCAAGATGTTCCAGCAGAAATAGAAGAAGACCTTATCAAACTCTTACAGAGCAGAATTAGAAGCTTCGCGTGGAAACTTGAAGATATGACAGGCATCAGTAAGGATGTAATCACCCATAAACTCAACATCGATCCATCTTTCAGACCGATCCACCAAAAGAGAAGAAAGTTCGCACAAGAAAGGAATATTATCATTCAAGAAGAAGTAGATAGACTACTCAAAGATAAAATGATCAGAGAGGTCGAATACCCAAGATGGCTAGCAAACGTGGTGGTAGTAGAAAAGAGGAACGGAAAATGGAGAGTTTGTGTTGACTTCACAGACTTAAACAAGGCTTGTCCGAAAGATCCTTTCCCCTTGCCACACATTGATACTCTGGTAGATGCTACTTGCGAACATGAAGTTTTGACTTTCCTAGATGCGTCTTCAGGATTTCAGCAAATCCAGATGGAGCCATCCGACCAAGAGGATACCGCCTTCATCACCCCAACAGGTATTTATTGTTACATTGCAATGCCTTTTGGACTAAGAAATGCGAGTGCTACCTACCGAGGCTAGTCAACATGATGTTCAAAGAGCAGATTGGGGACACTATGGAAGTATACATCGACGATATGGTGATAAAATCAAAGAAAGCTGAAGATCATGTTCGAGATCTTACTCAAGCATTCGACATCCTAGACAAGTTCAACATGAAGCTCAACCCAGAAAAGTGCAATTTTGGCACGAAGTCCGGGAAATTCTTGGGCTACATGGTGACACAAAGAGGGATAGAAGCAAGCCCGGAGCAGATCAGAGCAATCATCAACTTAACATCACCCAAATCAATAAAAGATGTTCAAAGATTGACAGGGAAGGTGGCAGCATTGAATCGATTCATCTCAAAATCCTCAGATAGATGCAAACCGTTCTATGACATCTTAAAGAAGAATTCTAGGTTTGAGTGGACTGATAAGCATGAACAAGCCTTTCAAGATTTGAAGCTGTACCTATCAACACCTCCTCTTCTTTCAAAGCCTCAAGAAGGTGAGCCATTGTGTGTCTACTTAGCTGTTTCTGAAACCGCAGTTAGTGCCGTCCTGGTCCGTGATCAAGATGGCATCCAGCAGCCATTATACTACGTAATTAAAACATTGCTCGATGCGGAAACCATGTATTCACACCTTGAAAAATTAATCTTAGCTTTAATTTCTGCTTCAATTAAGTTAAGGCATTATTTTGAAACTCATATTATTGTCATTCGTACTAACTATCCAATAAAAAGCGTAATGAGAAAACCAGAAATGTCAGGAAGGATGGCCAAGTGGTCCGTTCAGTTAAGCACTTACGAAATCAAATATGAGCCTAGAACATCAATAAAATCACAAGCACTTGCAGATTTTGTGGCAGACTTTAGTCCAAGTATGCAACCAGAAGTAGAACTTGAAGTCCAACAACTCCAAGATGGGGACATCCTGAGGACGTGGACTCTTTACACAGATGGTGCTTCTAATATGAGGGGCACAGGGCTAGGTGTTGTCCTAAAGTCACCACAAGGGGACATCATACCCCAGGCCATTAGTTGTGATTTTAAAGCCACAAATAATGAGGTAGAGTACGAAGCCTTAATCGTGGGCCTATCCGTGGATCTAGACATGAACATCAAAGCAATACAGGTATATAGTGATTCATTATTACTTGTAAATCATTTTAACGGTTCCTATGCAGTTAAAAATGCCAAGATGACAGCTTATTTGGGCATAGTAAAATTCTGGCGAGCAAATTTGAAATATTTTGGTTTTAAGTGGGCTGCGTCCCAAAGACAATCTTTTTTGGTTTGTAATGGACCCATAAGGGTCAAGACAATATGTTTTTCAAGGGTTGGGTTGGTCCAACTTTTTTATGATTTCTGTAGGAAAATCTTTACTTGGGTTTTTGGAAAAACTTTCCCCAAGTATCTTTATGAAAATGTTTTAAGAAATTGGTATGTTAACTTCTTCGTAGATGGTAATAACTTGCGAGTGGATGTAGAAATCCTTTGCAATTACGTAGATTGACATGTAAATGTCAATAAGCGTTTGTACTTAGATGACACGTAAGTGTCATAACCATTTGTAAAGATCTTAGGGTCTAACCCATTGATTGAGTGATGATGGGTAATTCGTATATATTAAACATACGGGCCCACCATACACCTCAATCAAGGTTGACATCGTGAGCTCCAGGCGAGGTGTTTAAACCTTAAAGCGGTGAAAGAAAGTAATTTCTTTAAACCTTTGAAGGAATTAAGTACCTTAAACGGAGGTGAGATGGCCAGTCTCAAAACGGTTGTATTCACGAGGACTTGTATTGAGTTTGGAAACTTCTATTTCTTGCAAAATAACAAGTTAATGACATCTTTTCTGATGTCACATTTTATTTGATAAAAGAACTATAAGAATATTTTTTAAATAAAGAGTAAGGGATAGTTCGTACCTGATTTAAATAAAGATAATATTTTTCAAATATTCTCTTTCGAACAAATATCCCGAGAAGATAACTCTCAAGCAGATGCATTGGCCAATCTTGGATCAGCTTTCAAAAGTTTATCTCAGACCAATATCCCAATCATACATGTTAACATCCCTGCTGTGGAAAGATTAGAACTATTCTGTATAGATGATGAGATCCCTGATAGACAGATGGAAATATCTTGGACGACGCCAATAATTAAATATCTCCAAGATGGCACTATCCCTGACGAAGAAAAGAATGCCAGAGCATTCAGGGTAAGGATCTCAAGATTTATATTAATAGATAATGTGCTATTTAAGAAATCATTTTCAGGACCATATTTGAGATGTCTCGAAGCCGACCAAGCTAAAGAAGTCCTAAGAGAACTTCATGAAGGATCATGTGGTAACCATTCTGGGGGTAGAAGCTTATATACGAAAGCTCTAAGGATGGGGTTGTGCGGCCCGAACAATGAGACAAGATGCTACCATCTTTGCCAAGAAATGTGATTCCTGCCAGAGACATAGCGACATCTTGCATCAGCCTGCAGAATTGCTTCATCCAATCCTCTCTACTTGGCCGTTCATGAGATGGGGAATGGATATAATGGGTAAATTGCCTAAAGCTCCTGGGGAAAAAGTTTTCTTGCTTGCTATGACTGATTATTTCTCCAAATGGGTTGAGGCTGAATCCTATGTGCAAGTTCGTGACAAGGAAGTTATATCCTTCATTAAAAGAAATATATTTAGTAGGTTTGGAATCTCATCTGAAATAATATGTGACAACGGCTCTCAATTCATCAAGAAGAAGACCCAAGATTTTCTCGCTAGGTGGGAGTTAAGATGGTGATATCTTCACTGTCCATCCTCAAGCTAATGGCCAGCGTAATCAAGCAACAAAATAATCATCAATAATTTAAAGAAAAGGCTAGATCGGAAAGAAAGGAAGATGGCGAGTAAGAGCTTCCCTTTGTTCTATGGCGGATAGAACCACACCAAAGAACGCAACAGTCAAACCCCTATTCTTTAGTGTTTGGAGCGGAAGCGGTTATCCCGAGAAGTTGTCGTTCCCACCGCGGATTCAAGATGGTGACACTCGAGCAAAATTATTCCAACCTAAGTCACGATCTAGACACCATTGACGAACTAAGGGACCTCGCTAAAATCGAGATAGCAAAGATATCACAGAAGATTGCAAGATCCTATAACAAGAATGTGAGGTTGCGAAAATTCCAAGTTGGTGATCTAGTCCTGTAAGGTGTTTCGTAACACAAGAGAGCCCATCTTTGGAAAGATGGCTCCCAAATGGGAAGGGCCATACCTAGTGGATCTTTGAAGCGAGGTAAAGGTTCTTATTGGCTATCAACTCTAGAAGGAGCAAGGATTCCCAGAAGCTGGAACGCAATCCACCTCAAAGCCTACTTTATGTAAGTTTGCGTAATTACAATTCAAATAAAACCAAGGTACGATCTTTACCATACTAAGTTCAATAAAAGTACTTGTTTCCGTTCTTATTCTATTCTTGAGTAATTACTGACTTAAGCATAGGAGGGGCGTTAGCTAAGCTAACGCCCACCTCTAACATGTTTCTGTTTTGTAAGGAAATAAGAAGCATTAGAATACAACTCATTGGTTGAGATGTAAGCATCCTCCCAACAACTTAACATCTTAAATCAGGTACGAACTATCCCTTACTCTTTATTTAAAAAATATTCTTATAGTTCTTTTATCAAATAAAATGTGACATCAGAAAAGATGTCAAAATCTTTCATTAACTTGTTATTTTGCAAGAAATAGAAGTTTCCAAACTCAATACAAGTCCTCGTGAATACAACCGTTTTGAGACTGGCCATCTCACCTCCGTTTAAGGTACTTAATCCCTTCAAAGGTTTAAAGAAATTACTTTCTTTCACCGCTTTAAGGTTTAAACACCTCGCCTAGAGCGCACGATGTCAACCTTGATTGAGGTGTATGGTGGGCCCGTATGTTTAATATATACGAATTACCCATCATCACTCAATCAATGGGTTAGACCCTAAGATCTTTACAAATGGTTATGACACTTACGTGTCATCTAAGTACAAACGCTTATTGACATTTACATGTCAATCTACGTAATTGCAAAGGATTTCTACATCCACTCGCAAGTTATTACCATCTACGAAGAAGTTAACATACCAACTTCTTAAAATATTTTCATAAAGATACTTGGGGAAAGTTTTTCCAAAAACCCAAGTAAAGATTTTCCTACAGAAATCATAAAAAAGTTGGACCAACCCAACCCTTGAAAAACATATTGTCTTGACCCTTATGGGTCCATTACAAACCAAAAAAGATTGTCTTTGGGACGCAGCCCACTTAAAACCAAAATATTTCAAAGTTTTCAAAACCAAAAATTTTTCTTACCATGTTCCTTCACGGGGTGGCTACTGCCGCTGATGTTGCTCCTTCATCCAAGGTATCATTGCCTTTGGCTGCAGAGGATCCTTCTCATACATCCTCTCCTTTGGCCTCCAAAGTCTTCAAGAGGGAACGTTGTTGCTCAACATTCCACTCCGTATGCTTCCCGGCGTAGAACTCTTCCATCATTTGAATTTTGATTGCAACCATACTCTGAGCAGCAGAAGCCATCATATTCTTCTTCAAATCCTCAATCTCGTGCAGCTGTGTGTCTTGAAGCGAAGACATCCCTGTCATCAAGCTTTCCACTTCCTTCTGCAAATCTCCAATCTTCTTTGCCCCAGCTTCACTCTGTTTCTTGATTTGAATATTTTCCAGCACTAGCTTCCTATTTCTTTCTTCCAGACTGTTTTGGTAGAAAAAACAATAAAGTAGAATCTTAACTATGTTTAGTGTGTGGATTGAACAATAAGGAGGGAACTATGGAATTCGATTATATGGAACAAAAGAATGAAAAAGAGATAATGACAACACGATTTGTTAACGAGAAAAACCTTGGAGGTGATAACCTCTTTGGAAAAAATCCCGGGAGTTAGGTCTCCAACCTTAAAGGTTTCACTATAATGATCACAAATACAACTTTGGAAGATAATGGAGAGGATTACAAGAGCTTTTTGTGTAGAGTGTGTGCGTATGAGCATGAATGTGTTTTTCCGTCTCCATTTCCCCTTAAATACAAGTAGATATGAAAGAGTCAATATGGTTCCTATAATCTCGGCATTTTGGTTTATCACTTCAACCTCCATGAGACCAAGTCGCCCTAGCCGTTTGAAGGTCTGTTGAACGTGCTTGGAGATTGTTCCGCATTCCTCTCTTAATTACTGAAAAATAAGAATAAGAATATTAGGAAATATTGAAAAAGTAAATATTAAAACAATACTTACAGTGTAATAACATCTCGATATCCAGGATCAATTGAAGATGTCGCCATGTTGAAAAATGCCCACAACAATTTGTCCCCAAAAACATTTGACTATGTTGGCAACTGAAGAGGCAAAATGTTTTTCTCTTGATTAACCGTTCATCTTCTAACTGGCTTCAATGCGACGGTTAGGGATACGAGGCGACTAAAAAGGAAGAGTTTTGATACCCGCAATTCTGGATAACTAGTGTGATTATCCAATCTTCTCCAAATTCTTTATCCAAATCAGACGTCTCCTACTATATTACGGGAGAGTAATCTTCTAAAGCATACGGTTTTTATCTTTCCTCTATAATTACGACGCTCTCAAATAAGTAGAGTCGAATCAACGTATCACTTGGCTATTTTATTGAATCCTGCTAACATATATTCTTATATGCGGTGACTTTCTCCGGCTTGACGACAAGTGATATTGTGGCCAAATATAAAGGTAAGATGAAAGCGGAAGAGAACATACCGAGAGATAGATAAGATTACTCCGAAGAGAAAAAGGGTGGAACAAATCTCCGGTGTAGAGAAACAAATTTGGAATGAAGAAGTGTTGGAAAATCGGGTAAGAGTTGCTTTTGAATCGTGGACACCTTGATCCTCTTTTTATTTTTTAGTAAAATACCTCTTCTTGTTGATGATAGATTGTCTCGATGGCTAAATTAATGTCCAAAGAAATTAGGACATTGAGGGAAAAATGCGATACCTACGACATGAGTAAGGTTGAATATGAGAAGGACTTGAAGGAAGGCTGCAAGCATAATAAGGGAAAGGGGATTGGAGATCGGGGACAAGAATGAAGAGATATTAAAATGGCGGTCCGGGCTCGCAAGCGTTGACATCGATCATGAAAGGGAGATGGAAGCATTTCGGGACGACTTGGTGCATGAGGCTGCAAAAGCGATCTTTGAAACTAGAATCCAAATGATTGAGGAATATCAGGCGGGAGAGCATGTGAGTTGGAACTCGAATGAAGAGAAAATGGCTTTGCGGCGAATTCACGAGGAAAAAGCAATCAATGATTTCAAGGATGCGGAGCAGTTTGGTGAGGACACCGACCTGGGGTGATTTTTAGAAACCCGGAGAAGTTAGTCCGAGCAATACCTCCGACGGATGCCACTCGAAAAAGGTAAAATAAACTTGCTCTTGATGTTCTTGGGGTGGAATCCCTTAAGACAATTTTTATTTTCGTTTGGTTTGTAATGGGTCCATAAGGACTAAAGACAATCTTTTTATGTGTTGGGTTGGTCCAACACTTGTGCACGTTCTTGTTGGTAGTTCGGATACTTTATGGTTGCTTTAGTTTAGTTATGGTTTAATAGTTTTCAAGCACGTCAAGGCTTGTTTCTTTTGGATAATTTTTTGTATGTTTTGCACATATGGTGACATGATAGTATGTCGAAATGATAGGTACTTAGGATGACATGTATACGTCATAAACCTGTAGATACTTAGATGACACGTATATGCCATAAACCGTAGATACTTAGATGACACGAATATGCCATAACCATAAGAATAATACTTAAGATCAATCATCTAACCGAGTGGGAATGGGTAAGCTATATGAGTTTACCCATATAGGCCCACCCCACACCTCAATTAGTGAGATAACTTGCGCTCAGGGCGAAGGTGTGGTAACCTAACTTCTTAAGAAAGAGGTAATTAACTCTTTAAACCTTAGAAGGGATTGTGTACCTTTACTTGAGAAGAGATGGCCGTCTCTAACGGAGGAGAAATCGTTGTTCCTTTTGTGCATTCGATATGTCCCCATGTAAATGTGTCAATACCTCATAAGATAGAAACACGTTAAAAACGGACGCCAACTAAGGTTGACGTCTCTCCACAAAGTATATTAGCCACATCTTAACTTGTAAATAACAAACAAGATGCATAGGAGAAAAGACAGGCTGTAAAGAATTAAAAGACGATTCATACACGGAAAGATGAGTTCATGGGAAATCATATTTAAATGTAATACCTTTTGAGATGAATGGCGTTCCAACTTCGCGGTATCATTTGGCTATCCAAGGTTGCAAGGCGATATGCTCCTTTTCCGGCTTGTGCATCTATTAGGTAGGGTCCTTCCCATTTTAGGGCGAGCTTGCTGCATTGGGCTCCTTGGTATTTTGGAATGCCTTTCGTAGGACTAAGTCTCCTACTTGAAACCTTCTAACCCTTACGTTTTTATTGTAAGATCGGGCTACCCTTTGGCGATATCTTTGCCATGCGAACTTTGGCCATGTCCCTTAGCTCGTCCACAGTATCCGAGATCATGTATCAAGATGTCTTTATTATGTTCGGATGTCGGTAACGTATCTTGCCGTTGGTACAAGGACTTCTGTGGAATAACAGATTCGGTTCCAAATACAAGTGAATAGGGGTTTGACCGGTAGCATTCTTAGATGTCGTCTGTCGGCCCATAGGACCATTGGTAACTCTTACGCCCAACGTCCTTTCTTGGTTTAGTCTCTTTTAAGTTGCTTGATTATTATTTTGTTGCTAGACTCTGCTGTCTATTGGCTTGAGGGTGAACAGCGAAGATGTCACCATCTTAACACCCCAAGATGTCAAGAAATCTTGGGTCCTCTTCTTGATGAATTGAGAGCCGTTGTCACAAATTATCTACGATGGAATTCCGAATCGGTGAATATGTTCCTTTTGATAAAAGATATCACTTCTTTGTCACGAACTTGCACATATGCCTCGGCCTCTACCCATTTAGAAAAGTAGTCTGTCATGGCCAAAAGAAATACTCGTCCCCTGGTGCTATGGGAAGTTTTCCTACTATGTCCATTCCCCAAATCATAAAAGGCCATGGTGACGGGATAGGATGTAGCAGTTCGGTGGTGGTGCGGGACCATGTCGTTGACGGGAATCACATTTCTTTGCGTAGTCAACGGCATCTTTTCTCATTGTAGGCCAGAAATAGCCCATTCTAAGAGCTTTAGTATGTAAACTTACGCCCCGGTATGATTTCCACAATCTCCTTCGTGCGGCTCCTTGAGAACTGATGGGCTCTATACGCCTCTAGACATCTTAAATAGTGACTGCGGCAGATTTTCTAAACAAGAGATTATCAATAAGTAAATATTTAGATACTCTTACCACGAAGGCTCTTGCATTTTGCTCCTCGGCGGGATCGTATCATCTAAGAGATATTTGATAATAGGAGGCATCCCAAGAGGTTCTTTGCGGGAGAGGCAAGTATGTCGGCATCCGGGCGAACATCTCAAGATAGTCAATTCTTGGGATGTCAACATGTATGATTGGGATCTTGGTTTGTGAGAAGCTTTTGAAGGCCGAACCCAAGTTTGCGAGCATGCGCTTGAGAATTTTCTTCCCGTGGGATTTGTTCCAAGGAAAATGTTTTGAATTTGGCCGAAATAATTTTTACAATTTCCAAATATGTTGTCATCTTAGCATTTTTCGCGACGTAGGACCCGTTGTGCGATTAACAATTAGTAATGAATCCATGAACACCGGATATGCTTGACATCTTAGTCTTGGGCTGCGATTAAACACCTGCAATTAGAGCCTCATACTCTGCTTCATTGTTGGTAGCCTTGAAGCTGCAGCGATAGATTGTGGTATTATGTCCCCTTGTGGCGATTTTAGTACAACTCCAAGACACTGTACCTCTCATGTTGGAAGCACCGTCCGTGTAGAGAGTCCAAATTTTTAGGATGTCATCATCTTGAAGTTCTTTGTACTTCCAATTCCACCTCTTGTTGTAGGGTTGGTGAAATCGGCCACAAAATCGGCCCAGGGCTTGGGATTTTATTGCGGTTACGGGCTCGTACTTGATTTCGTATGTGCTTAATTGTACGAGACCATTTCGCCATTCGACACGACATCTCTGGTTTTCTCATGACATTCTTAATAGGATAGTTAGTGCGTACAATAATAGTATATGTTTCAAAATAGTGCCTTAATTTAATAGAAGCGATTATCAAAGCTAAAATTAATTTTTGTAAATGAGAATACCTGGTCTCGGCATCTAAGAGTGTCTTACTTATATAGTAGATGGGTTCTTGATTACCATCTCGTTCTGTCACCAAGGCTAGCGCACAACGCCTTCGGACCTTTGCTAGGTAGATGTAAAGATGTTCTTTCATCGAGGTTTGGCCAATAAGGGAGGTGTCGACGGGTAAGTTTTGAGCTCTGAAAAGCTTCTTCATGTTGTTCCTCCCATTGGAACTTCTTGTTCTTTCTTAAGATGTCGTAGAAAGGTTTGCATCGATACGAGGATTTTGAAATGAATCTAGTGAGTGCGGCAATTTTTCCTGTCAATCTTTGGACGTCCTTGGCAGAGTTGAGGTGATGACGGAGTTGAGAATAGCGCATATTTGTTACGGGGCGGCTTCAATGCCTCTTTTAGTAACCATATAACCCGAAACTTGCCGGCCTTCATTCCGAAGTTGCATTTAGGCTTTGGATTAAGTTTCATATTGAAACAATCCAAGATGTCAAAAGCTTGAGAGAGGTTGCTTATGTGATCCTCGGCCTTCTTGGATTTTACTACCATGTCGTCGATGTATACCTCCATTGTGTCCCCAATCTGATCCTTAAACATCTTGTTGACGAGCCTTTGATACGTTGCACCCATTTTTAGTCCAAAAGGCATGGCAATATAACAATAAATATTTGTGCCTGGGGTTATGAAGGCGAGTGTCCTCTTGGTCGAGATGGTTCCATCGAATTTGTTGAAATCTGAGGACGCGTCCATGAAAGTGAGGAGTTCGTGACACGAGGTGGCATCAACTAATGAATCTATGTGCGGCAAAGGGAAAGGATCTTTTGGGCGAGGCTTTATTTAAGTCGGTGAAGTCGACGCAAACTCGCCATTTCCCGTTTCTCTTCTCTACCACAACCACATTCGCCAACCATCTTGGATAATCGACCTCCCGTATCATGTTGGCTTTGAGTAAGCGCTCTACCTCCTCCTTGATGATCCGATTTCGGTTTCTACGCAAACTTTCTACGTTTACGGTGCACTTTGGTTTAAAGCTAGGATCTACGTTAAGTTTGTGAGTGATGACATCTTTGCTAATGCCTGTCATGTCATCATGTTTCCAAAGCGAAACTCTTTATTCTCGCTTCTTAATAGGTTCACAAGCTTCTCTTCTATATCGACGGGATGTCGGTGCCAATAAGTACTTTGATGTCCGGGTTGGAAGGATCTAACAATACTTCTTTCACATCATCCTCCCTAGCTTCCAGGACTTCACGTACTTTCCTCGGTAATTGCTATGCTTGTTTTGGAGATGTAGACGCCTTCATTGAAGTTTTGTAACATTCCTTGGCCACTGTTGATCACTTTGTAAATCTTAGCGACACCCCAAGGTGTTGGAAACTTCACACACCGATGGTAAGGGGAGGGTACGGCCTTCATTCCGTGAATCCACGGTCTTCCAAGAATGACATTGTAAGATGTTGCGCAATCAATTACGCGAGAACCGTTCCATGGTGTTGAGGCCCTTTGAGTATATTGGAAGCTTTATCTCCCCACCGTTTCTTTGACTTCACCACCGAAGCCTACCAACGGCTGAAGACTTTTTGACAATCTCCGATTCTCGGGATGTTCATTTCCTTAAGGGTACCCAACATAATAAGATTGACGGAGCTGCCCCCATCTACGAGAATACGTCGTATTGTATGCAGGTTGGCGATCTGCAAGGAAATAACCAGGACCGTCATGATGGGGTTCCAGCAAGTTATCACGATCACTTTCATCAAAGGTAATTGGATCCGGGCAAGGTGTCGACATCACAGAGGGTTTGTCTCTACGGCTTTTCCTCTTTTGACTCCTTAGCGTGTCGTTTTGCGGCGAGTAGGATGTTCCACATATTTCGAGCCTCCTTGATGAAGTTGATCACCTTTGTTGATCTTTGGGGGAAAGCGGCGCTTTCGGCTTCATGAGGAGCTTACGCATTTTCGGCCTTCTTCTTTACGGATCCCAACAACTCCTTAAGATGTCCTTTCGAGAGCAAGTGCGATCTCCTTTCTTAACGCGATGCAGTCTTCGCAACGTGTCCAAAGTCTTCATGGTAAGCGCACCATTTTGATTTGTCACGCCATCCCGTGGTTTTGTCCGTTTTCTTTGGCCATCCGGCTTTGTCTCCTAGGTTGCCCATTGCACAGTACACCCGAAATGTCAACGGAAAAACAATAATCGAAATGTTAGGCACATTATCACTATCTTCATCCTCACCGTCTACCGAATTAATTTTGCTAGTGTCAATTCTCGGATAAGGATTGGGAAGGTTGTTCTGCGATGGGACGATTCGGTCTTCTACGTCGGGATGGTCATATGTCGACATCTTGGATGACGACTTCGATCTTCGCAGCTCATCTTCCTCCGAGTCTTATGAACCTTAATGCCCCGCTCCCGACTTCTTCTAGCCGCTTACAAGGAGTCATTACCAAATCTTGATAATACGTGAATCTTTCTTCAACCCCATTTTGAATGCTTACGTGGTGTCGACATGTCAAGATTGGGAATTTCTAACACCTCCTTATTGAACCGATGGACATAATCCTTCGAGTCTCATTAAATTTCTTGAGTCACATTGTAGAGATCACTTGTCAACTTTTCAAATTGTCGATTGCATGAGAATTGGTTATAGAACATGTTGATGAGGTGGGCGTATGAACCAATTGAACCTAAGGGTTGCCTAATCGGCCATTTGAGAGGCTGGTCCAGACAAGGTGGATCCAAATCCCACGCATAAGCGAGGCCTCCGTATTGAAGCGGGATATGGATTATGTCCATCTTTTCTTGATAGTGTGCAACATGCTCCTCTCGGGTCCGTGGTGCCGTCGTACAACTTCATAGATGGTACGACTGAAACGCTTCGGGATGTCGACATTTGCAATTCTGGGACAAGCCGGGATTGATTATGCAGTTTTGGAGTCGTTGGTTGAATTGGAGGAGTTACACACAGCACGTTCATTATCGGCTCTACGAGATCCTGCATCTGTTTAGCTAGTGGGTTTCTGCAAAAGGGTCGACCATAGGAATACGATTGAAATTATTATTATTGAAAAGATTATTTAGCAAACCGAGAATCGTCCGTAGTAGTCGTGACGTAGTGTTGTCTATAAATGGAATGAATGGGGTGAATCACAAGGAAGATGGCGTCAATGGGGTGTCCGGGAAAAGATGTCGACATCATTAAAGATGTCGCGGAGAGGGCGCCCATTGGAATGAATTCATTCTGAAATGTAGATCCTCCGGTGTTGTCAAAGTTGAGAATCCTTGCACGCAGCGGTGATATATTCTCAAGCCGAGATGCTATGAGCCGTATGGTCTTTACGCATCTTAATCATGGAATTGGTCAACACCTTCGAATTGTTATCTTCTTGGTCCAACCTTTGATTCAACTGGTCAAGATACTCGGATGTCGACATCTGCATTGGAAGACGTTGCCCCCTTTTGTGGAGTCTTCGTAGGTTGAGTTGGGCTGAGACCCGGTCTGAGGAGGTGGTGGTAACAAGTGGTTCTACCTCTGATGTGGGAACAACGGCGGGACCTTGCCGGCGGTGGACACATTGGGGGGTGCAGACATAGTGAATTTGATTAGGAAATGTTTCAAATAACCGATAAACCACGGGGCCCCTCGGTGGGCGCCAAATTGTTTTGGTAGAAAAAACAATAAAGTAGAATCTTAACTATGTTTAGTGTGTGGATTGAACAATAAGGAGGGAACTATGGAATTCGATTATATGGAACAAAAGAATGAAAAAGAGATAATGACAACACGATTTGTTAACGAGGA
>JAFEMH010007528.1:0-20000 GCA_022495995.1 Adenophora triphylla var. japonica | reverse complement strand
CCTCTCTTTTTCTCCCTTTTTGCTTTTTCAAAAAATGGTTAAATCGAAAAAGGGCAAGGCTGCAAAAAACCCTTTGAGTTTGAATGAGGATGGGGGTTTTTCGTGCGAAGGTTTGTTGGCAAAACCAGATGAGGAAATCTGTGTTTTCAACAACGAACTGATTGAATCTGTCAAAGATCGTCACTGCTTTCCGAATTCTACCATCTTTAGGCCCTTTGATGTTTTCCTTAGGTCTGATTTTGTATCTCCGCAATGGGTTTGTTTCTATAAGTACCCCTTCACTCTAGGATTCTCTTATCCTTTCCCTTCACTGATAAATGAGTTTTTTAGAAAAACTAACCTGGCTTTTGTCCAACTGATGCCCATAGTTTGGAGGATCTTTTCTTGTGTTTTGCGAGTGAACCGTGAATTCGGTTTAGACATAGGTTTGAGGGAGTTGGCCTTTGTATACGAGCTCCAAACTTTTGGTTCCACGAGATACCTCCTTAAGACTAGGTCAGGCATGAAACCTCTGCTTTTGAAAGTAACCGTGAATGATAGGGGTTGGAAATCGAAATACTTTTTTGTTGAGAAGGACTTCTTGGAGGAAGGAGATTTCTTGGCAACTGGATGGAAAAGGGAAGGTATCCCTCTTTCAAACTTCAATTTTCTTTTAACTCCCGCACTTGTTGTAATTTTCTTTGTTTGTTTTTGAAGCTATCGATTAGGCCAAGCTTTTCCCTCCATCTGTCGAGACAATTGGGAAGGTGAGAAGATTGTTGGAGTTCTCAGAGGGAGAGCGATCTTTCCAGCCTTTTGAAGTCATAGAAATTTCTGAGGACAAGGAGATACCACCATCTACCGAAATGTCTACTGGTAAGATCTAAAATTTTTGTTCTTGGTGTATCTGGATTCCGCTTTCTTCTGACAGCATGCCTTCTATTTTTGACAGTTTCAAAGTCTACTGCTGCTTTTTCTTTAAAGGATCTTCAAGATTTCGTTGGGCAAACTCAGGCAAGCAATCAGTTACTGGCGCCTAAGAGAGAGATGGAGGCACCGTCCGTAGGAGCAAGGGTGAAGAAGAGGAAGAGTAGTTCCAAGGAGGTGATAAATGTTGATGAAACAAGATTGGCTGATGTAGAGGAGGCGCTTGCTAGGGCTGCAGTGGTAAGTTTCTTGAAAAAACATAGTTTTTCAAAGAAATTTTTATTTGAATAGTGCATCTCAGAGTTTTGATCAAATTTTGGCTTTTACAGGGTGTTGATGTAGCTAAGATTAGAATGAACAGTCTTGAAGAAAGGAATAGGAAGTTAGTACCGGAGGTTATACAGATCAAGAAACAGAGGGAGGCTTTGGCTAAGAAGAATGAAGATCTACAGAAGGAGGTGGAAAGCTTGATGAAAGGAATGTCTTCCATCCAAGACACCCAGCTGCAGGAGATTGAAGATGCAAAGAAGAACATGATGGCCTCTGCTGCCCGAAGTATGATGGAGATTAAAGTTCAAATGATGGAGGAATTTGATACTGGGAAGCACAAAGAGTGGGATGTTGAACAACAACGTTCACTCTTGAAGGCCTTGGATGCTAAGGGAGAGGAGGTAGGAGAAGGATCTTCAGCGGCTAAGGATGATGACATCTTTGAAGAAGGAGCAGCAACAACATCAGCGGCAGTAGCCACCCCATGAAGGAAAGAAGATGGTTCTTTTGGTAAAAAAATTTTGGTTTTTTAAAAACTTTGGTTTGGAAAACTTTGGTTTGAATTGAGCTGCGTCCCAAAGATAATTTTTTTTTGTTTGTAATCGGCCCATAAGGGTCAAGACAATTTGTTTTTCAAGTGTTGGGTTGGTCCAACACTTTTTATGCTTTCTGTAGGTAAAAACTTTTGCTTGGGTTTTGGTGAAAAACTTTTCCCAAGTATCTTTGTGAAAAATGAATTTAGGAGGTTGATATGCTAACCTCTTCGTAGATAGTGACAACTTTCGAGTGGATGTAGAAATCCTTTGCAATTACGTAGATTGACATGTAAATGCGTTTGTTCTTAGATGACACGTATGTGTCATAACCAATTGTAAAGATATTAGGGTCTAACACATTGATTGAGTGGAGATGGGTAATTCGTATATATTAAACATACGGGCCCACCACACACCTCAACCAAGGTTGACATCGTACGCTCCAGGCGAGATGTTTAAACCTTAATGAGAAAGAAAGTAATTTCTTTAAACCTTTGAAGGGATTAAGTACCTTAAAGGGAGGTGAGATGGCCAGTCTCAAAACGGTTGTTTTCACGAGGATTTGGAATGAATTGGAGACTTCTGATTTAAGATGTCATCTTCTTGCAAAATAACAAGTTATGAGAGATTTCGACATCTTTTCTGATGTCACATTTTATTTGATAAAAGAAAGTAAAAAAGTTCTAGAACTATAAAAATACTTTTTAAACAGAAAGTAAGAAAAAGGCCGTACCTGATTTAAGATGTTAACTCCTTGGAAGGATACTAACATCTTAGTTTACCGATGAGTTTTATTTAAATGCTTCTTGTTTCCTTGCAAAACAGAAACATGTTAGGGGTGGGCGTTAGCTTAACTAACGCCCCTCCGATGCTTAAGTCAGTAATCATTCCAAAAAATAAACAAAAACGAAAACAAGTACTTTTATTGAAACTAGAATGGTAAAGATCGTACCTTGGTTTTATTTGCACTGTAAAATAATCATGGAAACTTACATAAAGTAGGTCTTGAGATGAATGGCATTCCAGCTTCTGGGAATCCTTGCTCCCTCTAGGGTTGACAGCCAATAGGAGCCTTTACCTGCTTCGGAATCTACTAAGTATGGCCCTTCCCATTTGGGAGCCATCTTTCCAGCATTGGGCTCTCTTGTATTCTGAAACACCTTTCGGAGGACTAGATCACCAACTTGGAATTTTCGTAATCTAACATTTTTGTTGTAGGATCGAGCAATCTTTTGTTGATATGCTGCTATTCTGATCTTGGCAAAGTCCCTTATCTCGTCAATGGTATCTAGATCATGACTCAGGTTGGCATCATTCTGCTCAGGTGTCAACATCTTGAATCTAGCAGTAGGGACGACGACTTCTGCCGGGATGACTGCTTCTGCTCCAAACACTAAGGAGTAAGGGGTTTGGCCTGTTGCGTTCTTTGGTGTGGTTCTATCTGCCTAAAGGACAAATGGAAGCTCCTCTGCCCATCTTCCTTTCTTTTGATCTAGCCTCTTGTTTAGGTTATTGATGATTATTTTGTTACTTGACTCTGCCTGGCCATTAGCTTGGGGATGCACAGGTGAGGATGTCACCATCTTAACTCCCCACCTATTAAGAAAATCCTGCGTCTTCTTGCTGATGAACTGGGATCCGTTGTCACATATTATTTCAGAAGGGATGCCAAAACTGCTAAATATATTTTTCTTGATGAAGGATATGACTTCTTTATCACGAACTTGCACGTAGGATTCAGCCTCAACCCACTTAGAGAAATAATCAGTCATTGCAAGCAAGAATACTTTCCCTCCAGGGGCTTTAGGCAATTTCCCACTATATCCATTCCCCACCTCATGAATGGCCAAGGAGAGAGGATTGGATGAAGCAATTCTGCGGGCTGATGCAGGATGTCGCTATGCCTCTGATAGGAATCACATTTTTTGGCAAAGATGACAGCATCTTGACGCATTGTTGGCCAGTAATAATCCATTCTTAGAGCCTTTGTATATAAGCTTCTGCTCCCAGAATGGTTACCGCATGATCCTTCATGTAATTCTCCTAGGACTTCATTGGCTTTGTCAGCTTCGAGACATCTCAAATATGAACCTGCAAATGATTTCTTAAACAACACATTATCTATTAATACGAATCTTGAAATCCTTACCCTGAATGCTCTAGCATTCTTTTCCTCATCAGGAATGGTGCCATCCTGAAGATATTTAATTATTGGTGTCGTCCAAGATATCTCCATCTGATTATCCGGGATGTTGTCATCTGTGCAGAAAAGTTCTAACCTCTCCACTGCAAGGATGTCAACATGTATGATTGGTATATTGGTATGAGATAAGCTCTTGAAAGCAGATCCAAGATTGGCCAATGCATCTACTTGAGAGTTTTCTTCTCGGGGTATTTGTTCAAAAGAGAAGATTTGAAATTTGCTTGCCAGAATTTTCACAATGCCCAAGTAAGTTGTCATCTTGGCATTTTTTGCTGCATAGGAACCATTAAAGTGATTGACAAGTAATAATGAATCACTATATACCTGTATTGCTTTAATGTTCATGTCTAGAGCCACGGTCAGGCCCACGATTAAGGCTTCGTACTCTGCTTCATTATTGGTGGCTTTAAAATCACAACTAATGGCCTGGGGTATGATGTCCCCTTGTGGTGACTTTAGGACAACACCCAGCCCTGTGCCCCTCATATTAGAAGCACCATCTGTGAATAGAGTCCACTTCCGCAGGATGTCCCCATCTTGGAGTTGTTGGACTTCAAGTTCTACTTCTGGTTGCATGCTTGGACTAAAGTCTGCCACAAAGTCTGCAAGTGCTTGTGATTTTATTGCTGTTCTAGGCTCATACTTGATGTCATAAGTGCTTAGTTGAACGGACGATTTGGCCATTCTTCCAGACATTTCTGGTTTTCTCATTACACTTTTTATTGGTTAGTTAGTACGAATGACAATGATATGAGTTTCAAAATAATGCCTTAACTTAATTGAAGCAGAAATTAAAGCTAATATTAACTTTTCAAGGTGTGAATACCTGGTTTTCGCATCGAGCAGTGTTTTACTTACATAGTATATTGGCTGCTGGACGCCATCTTGATCACGGACCAGGACGACACTAACTGCGGATTCAGAGACAGCTAAGTAGACACATAATGGCTCACCTTCTTGAGGCTTTGAGAGTAGGGGAGGCGTTGACAGGTACAACTTTAAATCTTGAAAGGCTTGTTCATGCTTATCTGTCCATTCGAATCTGGAATTTTTCTTCAAGTTGTCATAGAACGACTTGCAACTGTCTGAGGATTTTGAGATGAATCGATTCAATGCTGCCACTTTCCCTGTCAATCTTTGAACATCTTTTATGGATTTGGGTGACGTTAGATTGATGATGGCTCTTATTTCCTCCGAGATTGCCTCTATCCCTCTTTGCGTCACCATGTAACCCAAGAATTTACCAGACTTCATGCCAAAATTGCACTTTGCTGGGTTCAGCTTCATGTTGAATTTGTCCAGGATGTCAAATGCTTGAGTAAGATCCCGAACATGATCTTCAGCTTTCTTCGACTTTATGACCATATCGTCGATGTATACTTCCATGGTGTCCCCAATCTGCTCTTTGAACATCATGTTGACCAGCCTCTGGTATGTAGCACCTGCATTTCTTAGTCCAAAAGGCATTGCAATATAACAATAAATACCTGTTGAGGTGATAAAGGCGGTGTCCTCTTGGTCGGATGGCTCCATCTGGATTTGCTGGAATCCTGAAGATGCATCAAAGAAGGTCAACACTTCGTGGCCAGAAGTAGCATCTACCAAAGTATCAATGTGTGGCAAAGGGAAAGGATCTTTGGACAAGCTTTGTTTAAGTCTGTGAAGTCGATACAAACTCTCCATTTGCCGTTCTTATTTTCTACCACCACCACATTTTCTAGCCATCTTGGGTACTCGACTTCTCTGATCATCTTAGCTTTGAGCAATCTGTCTACTTCTTCCTGGATGATTATGTTCCTCTCCTGCGCGAACTTCTGTCTCTTTTGGTGAATTGGTCTGAAGGATGGATCAATGTTGAGTTTGTGGGTGATGACATCTTTGCTAATGCCTGTCATATCTTCATGCTTCCAAGCGAAGCTTTTAATCCTGCTCTTCAAGAGGTTGACAAGATCTTCTTCGATTTCTACTGGAACGTCTTGGCTAATCAGCACCTTGAGGTCCGGGTTTGAAGGGTCTAATGGTATCTCTTTCAGGTCATGCTCCTTCGCCTCCAGAACCTCACGAGCCTTTCTCTGTAATTGCTATTCCATCTTGGGAGATGTCGACTCCTTCATGGAAGTCATATAACATTCTTTAGCTGACTGCTGATCACTGTAAACCTTGACAACTCCCCAGGGTGTCGGCATCTTGACACATTGGTGATATGTGGATGGCACTGCCTTCATTTCATGGATCCACGGTCTTTCCAAAATCACATTGGTTAACATGTTGCACTATCAATCACGCAGAATCTCTCCATGGAGTTGATTCCTTCGACATAAACTGGAAGTGTAATCTCACCCACTGTACTTTTGGTTTCTCCACTGAAGCCCACGAGCACTAAGGTTCTTTTTACAATGCTATCTTCGGGGATCTTCATTTCTTTCAAGGCATCCAGCATAATGAGGTTCACAGAACTGCCCTCATCTACTAGGATACATCTGACTTTGCAATTGGCGATCTGGAGAGCAATGACCAAGGCGTCATGATGAGGGTCCATAACATTGTCCCTGTTGCTTTCTTCGAAGGAGATGACATCTTGGGATGTGAGTTGCGACATCTTTGAGGATCTCTCTCAGGCTTCTCATCCTTATCTTGCTTAGAAAATCTCTTCGCTGCAGAATAAGAAGTACCACAAATATCAGAACCACCACTAATAACATTAACTACCTTTGTTATCGGTGGAGGAGATGGCGGTATGGTTGCAACGGGCTCTTTGTTCTCCGTCTTGGTCTTGCGATTTCCAAGGAGCTCTTTAAGATGTCCCTTAGACAACAGGTAACTAATCTCTTTCCTCAAGGCGATGCAATCTTCGGTAAGATGTCCAAAATCTTCGTGATAGGCACACCACTTGGATTTATCCTTCCAGCCGGATGACTTGTCAGTCTTTCGAGGCCACCTTTCTTTATCTCCAAGATTACTCATTACACACAGGATACCTGAAACATCAACATAAAAACAATAATCAGAAATTTTAGGAGATTCAAAATCGTCATTATCTCCATCATCTTCCACATAATTGACTTTGTTATGGTCATTTCTGTGGTAGGGTCTGGATCTGCTCTGTCTTTGGTGAGACGACTCTATCTTCCTGTCAGGATGGTCATATGATGAAGCCTTGTCAGGATGCTTGGACTGCTGCACCTTGTCCTCTTCCAGCCTGATAAATCTTAAAGCTCGATTTCGGATATCCTCCATCTTCTTGCACGGGTTCATCACTAAATCTTCATAGTAAGGGAAATCCTTCTTCAAGCCCATTTTGAAAGCTTCTGCAGCTGTCGCCATGTCCAGGTTGGGGATCTCCAGAACTTCTTTATTAAACCTATTAACATAGTCCTTTAAGGCTTCGGCAGGCTGCTGGGTGATAAGGTAAAGATCACTGGTGAGCTTCTTAAATTGCCGGCTGCAAGAAAATTGATTATTGAACAGGTTAACAAGTTGAGCAAACGAGCCAATAGAACCAGGAGGTTGATAGATCAGCCACTTCAATGCTGGTCCTACCAACGTCGAACCGAACCCTCGACACAAACAAGCCTCACAAAACTGAAGCGGAATGCCAACGATCTCCATCTTTTCTTGGTAGTGGGCGATATGCTCCTCAGGATTGGAACTTCCATCATACAACTTCAAGGCAGGAACGCTAAATCCTTTCGGGATGTCGACATGCCCAATTGCTGGAGTAATGCGAGACTGATTGTAACACGTTGGGGAGACCTGCCGGATAGGCGGGGTGACACCTGGCACATTCATGATCATATCTCTCAACTCCTAAAGCTGATTTGCAATGTAGGTACCTGCAAAAGGGTTAGTAGTACGAGCAGTATTATCCAAAGCAGAATTAGTATTGAAATTAACGAAAGGATTAGCATTATCTGCAGAGGACGTCAGGACGGTGCTATTAGTGAAGATGGGTCCATCTGGGAAAGTCATCCTGTAGGCACAGGTAGCTAAGGTTGTCGACATCGCCATAGAAGTCGTTATGGTGGGAGAAGACGTCAGGATTGGTGACGACGACATCCTTACAGATGATGCCATTGGAAGGAATTCATTGAAAGTTTGAGAGCTGTCCCCAATGTTGAAATCAAGGACCCTAGGACGATAAGGAGAGACAACATCCATTCTTTTGGAGAGTAACTCTTGTTCTTTTTGCACCTTTATCAAGCTTTCGGCTATCAAGGAGGTGCTATTCTGTTGGCGATCCAGCTGATTCTTCATCTGAATGAGCATGCTCTTGATCTCAAGATCAGGAGATGGCGACATCTGCTTCTTGCCAGAATTCACAGGCAGAGGAGGAGGCAATGTTTCTTGGCCTCCGGTTGTTGGCCTGCTACTGGTTTGAGGATTCGCACTGCTAGAAATGGTTTTGCTGACGGCGGAAGTCATAGGTTGGGTAGACATGGTAGAAACGTAAGAATTTTAAACCGATTAAAAAACCAATGGCCCCTCGGTGGGCGCCAAACTGTTTTGGCAAAAAACAATCAATAATGAAGAAATTTAAAATGAAGTTGAGGAAGTTGCCATGGAATATAACCGGTGTAACAATGAAAGTAGGATGACTCGATCATGTAACGAGGAAAACCCTTGAGATAACTATCTCGCCGGCACAAAATCTCGGGAGGTGATTATGAGCACCTACCTTCCCAAACAATTGTATTAATATTTCGAAGTTACAAGAGATGAAGCTATGACGGATTAAAAAGTGTTTGTGAACTGTGTGTGAATAATGCGTGTGTGTCTGTGTGATGTGTTCCAGCCATGAGCTTTTAAATAGAAAAAATAATAGAAGATAAAATCCTAACAAACTTTTCTAGAATTTCGGCATGTTATCTTCATCTTGACTTGGTCTTTCAAACCGTTGAAAGGAGTCCATGTAACATGTTTTTCCCACGTTCTTTTACCCCTGTAATTGAATATAACAGAAATAAATAAATAATGAATTAATTATGTAAGTAATTTTTACCTTGTCTACGGGTGTGAAGATGACGACATGCTGACAACAACTCAAGATGTAGCAATCCTGAATTTACCCACAACATATATATATATATATATATATATATATATATATATATATATATATATATATATATATATATATATATATATATATATATATATATATATATATATATATATATATATATATATATATATATATACTCCCTCCGTCCCAAATTCATTTGACACTTATTTCCATTTGGTGTCATTTCAAACTTGACACTTCCCTAAAATAAATACTTTTTATAATTTTATATTCACTCTACCCCACCACTCATTCTCTCTCTTCATTTTCCACCACTCAATTTATTCAACCAACACTACTATTTACCCCACTCATTCTCTCTCTTCATTTTCTACCACACATTTTTTTTATTTTATTCTTTTTTCTTAGTTCTTGTGCCCACCTCAAGGGTGTCAAGTGAGGTGGGACGGAGGGAGTATATATATATATATATATATATATATATATATATATATATATATATATATATATATATATATATATATATATATATATATAAAGAGATTTTTAAGAATTTTTTTTGAATAACAATGATGAACAAGTGGCATAATTCATCTATAAAAAAATTTAAAACTCTGATAAACAAACATAACACTTTTACTCAACCAAAAACAAATGAACTTGCATAAAATTCCTTACAAAATATAGCCAGACATTAAAAATTGAAAGTGATGTTATCTGAGCTTTGCCAATTACCTTTTCCTCGATCCATTTTCTTGCAGTAATCATCTTCCACCAAAATAACATTTCAAATCCAAACTCACCTATAATTATATCACCAAAACCCAATTACGAATTACGAAATTGAAAAAAAAAAAAAGATCTTCAAAGTACAAATCAATAAAATAATCTCAGAGATTTAGAACATCATCAAAGCACCGGCAATCCGACATAAACTAAATAATTTAGATCCGACAACAAACACTAAATGATTTGGTTTCAACTAATATATACTCCCTCCGTCCCACAAAACATTATTCCTTTACTGTTGAGAACGGAAAATAAGGAATAATGTTATTAAAGTAGGTATTGTGAGTGGGAGGAAAAAGAATGAGTGGAGAGAATAGTAAATTTGAAAAGTGTTGTGAGTATGACAAGTGGGTCCCATGAATAAAAAAGTATTAAAAAATCTCCTTTTTAGGAAAGTGGAACTTTAAAGTGGGACGCCCAAAATAGTAAAAGGGGTAATGTTTTATGGGACGGAGGGAGTAGGATATATATATATATATATATATATATATATATATCACTCCATATAGTTTTAATTTCTAAGCATGATATATATTGTGGATACCCCCTCTATCATCTTAATGTTTTAGAATAATTGGTTGAGATCCGGATCACTCATTTACGAACTCTCCGCCCGAGAGCCTAAGTCCAAGGCTGATTTGTACAACGTGGCATATGCCATTGCCATGGCGGAGGATAAGAGCAAGAAAAGAGGATCCGACAAGACTGAACCAGAAGTGGCTGGCACTCACCACGCTTTCAATGAACATGGGAATGGTAAGGGATCCAAGGGGAAGAATAGAACAAGGAGTACTGAAAAGCCTGAAATATTTACCCCTCTTACCAAACCCATCACTGAAATCATGCAGCTAGTAAACCTTCCCCCACCTCATCCGCTGAGCAACACCCCAAAGTTTCCCCGCGACACCTCTAAATTCTGTGATTTCCACAAGGATCATGGCCACAACACTGAAAGGTGCATCACCCTCAAGCGCATGATCCAAAGGTGGGTCGACGAGGGAAAACTCGACCACTATGTTATGAAGAAAGATGGCAAGCGGAAGCGGAAGGAAGAGGAAAGTGAAGATGATGACAAGAGTGAGGAAGGGGAACAGAGGCCTCCTAGGGCCAAACTGCATGTGATTCGAGAAGAGACAGTTTCCACAAGAAAGCTAAGAGAACTAAGTAAGGTGTACCACGTTCCTGCTTGGGTTCATAAAGCAGAGAAGGTCATTAGTTTTTCTCCCAATGAATTGGCAGGGAGCCGTGCTGCCCGAGAACAACCCTTGGTGATAAAGGGTCGAATTGATAACGTGAAATCTGAAAGACTTCTTGTAGACACGGGGGTCTCCCGTGATATTCTGTACTTCGCTTCCTTCCAAAAGATGGGCTTAAAAGACACCATGCTTGAGCCTTATCATGGAAGGCTGGAAGGTTTCACCAACCATAAAGTTGGTGCCAAGGGAACTGTCGAGCTGGAACTTGAAATTGGCGAACATCCCTTTCGATCTAAGGCTAATGTCACATTCGTAGTCATGGATCTAACAAGTGATTATCATGCTATCATAGGCATTCCAAGTCAAGTAAAACTTGGGTTGGTCGCCTCCCTTCCTCACCAACGAGTTAAATTCCCAACTCGTGCTGAAATTGGATGCGTGAGGGCGACCGCCAAGGACTTCTTGGAGCATGTCGTCAAAAGCAGGAAAGCATCCAAAAGTGTGGAGATAGACACTCCCGAAGACAATATCAAAATCTCTAAGTCCTTAAAAACTACCCATACCAGCTCTAGGATGAGCTATAGCCGTGAGGTCCTAGATGAAGAGCCTATGGTCCTAGAAATTGCAGCTGACCAGGGCACAATTCCGTCCGTCTCTGAGGCAGATCTTGTTCTCGTCAACGGCTAGAACTCAGGGGCCAACCCTGACTTGAGGATAGCTGTAACTTGTAAGTACCCAAATCCGGATCGTCAAAATCCGTTAGAAGTTAACCGGAATCTGTTAACTGGCCCGCTCCAGGTTAACCGGAACCCGTTAAACTCCCCGTTCTCAAGCCAAAGACGTCCTGGGACTGCCCCGTGCATCCCAACGTCAAAGCGTGCTCAACACACGTTATCACATGTAAAAGTACAGCTTTTCCTGAAAAACGCACTTTTCGGGGGCGTTTCGGATATTTTCCGGGCAATTATTTAAAAAAGGGACAAAACCGGAAATAACGGGACGAAAACCCTAGCCTAGGCGAGTCACAGGGACACGTGACACACATGCCAAGGCCCTCAAGTCAACATCAATCAGATTTCAAAGGTAAAATCCCAAAATGCCCCTGAGATTGAGTCACAGTCCGTCCGGACTGTTTTACAGGTAAAACCAGAATTGCCAACAAGTCCTCCCATTTTCCAAAATATCACAAAACCCTCCCAAATTGAGGATAAGTCCGTCCCGACTGTTTTACAATTTCACCCTATAAATACAAGGACTGTCAAAACATTTAAAGGAGGAAAAATATTAAACATTTTCACCCAAAGCCCACGGCATAAACCCTTTTCACCCTCTCCCGAGTCCAGTTTTGTCTCGATTTGCGTGAAAATCTCATTTTTCAATCAAACACGAACCAAACAACCTTAAAACACCCTTACAAACACTAAATCGTATCCCATATACGTCAACCGAGCCAAAAGAGTCAACCCCTAGCCATAGGTAACACTCTCTCTCCCTAAACACTCGTTTCGTCTCGATTTACGCGTCAATCGCTACAACCGCTTCGGTCGAAATCTTTGAGATATAGATGTAACGCCGTCTACGGAGTCCGATACGTTTTAGTCCAAGATCATCTTCTCTCCTGTAAGAGAAGTAATCTCGGGTTAAAATGGCATTCCGGCCCCGTTCTTTACTTTTATGTCATTTACGGCCCGGATCGTTTGATCCGTTGATTCGCAATTTCATAGTCCGAACCGTTTGGTTCGTGATAGTCATTTAAAAGTCCGAATCGTTTGATCCGTTGATTGTTATTTAAATTACGCAACTTTACAAGTCCGAGCCGTTTGGCTCGTCGACCGCATTTTCAATGTTCGGATCATTTGATTTCGTTGATACCGCACTTTAAATACTGTCATTTACAAGTCCGAGCCGTTTGGCTCGTGATAGTATTTACTTACCAAAGTCTGAGTCGCAAAACGATTCGTTGATCGCATCTCATTTAATGTTTTTTTCCATAAAATCGCTAACAATGTAATGCCTGGTCCAAAACTTGAGTTCGTCATTCGAACTCTCTTTCAAAACGCGCAAAAGTGACGTTTGGCATCCAAACGATCATTTTTAACTCAAAACCCGACGTTTGACATTCAAACGCTCTTTTCTTAAAAGTCAATATTTGACACTTAAGTTAAAAGATTCAAACTCGTCACTCACACCTCTTTTCCTAAAAAACTCCAAAACCAACGTTTGTCATTCAAACGCTCGCTTTTTCCAAAAATCATAAAATCAACGTTTGACATTCAAACCAAGATTAAGCTTGTCATTCAAGCTCCCATTTTCAAAATGCAAACACACACACACAATTTCGAGAAAGGTAGAAAGACTCGTCATACGAGGCGTTTCGGGTGATCTCAAAATACTCTTCCCGAAATGCAACGTGACCTCCGAACCTAACAATCTCCGGTACTAAAAGCCATTTCCAAAGTTTGGGCTCAAAATACAAAACGACACCTTTTCAAAGCCATTTCCAAAGTTTGGGCTCAAAATACAAAACGACACCTGTTCAAAACCATTTCCAAAGTTTGGGCTCAAAATACAAAATGACACTTTTTCCAAGCCATTTTCAACGTTTGGGCTCAAAATACAAAATTGCGTGGCGACTCCTCTCCTTACCGAAAGCGAGATCCCAAACATCCGCGAAAGACAACTGCTCGCGCGCAACCCGAGCAATCTGGGTAATTTCAGTTGGCGACTCCGCTGGAGAAAAGGATACTTTTTCAAAACTGCCGTCGTTTTCAAAAAGCATTCCGTGGGTCAAACTTTCGTTTACCCTTTCTCATTTTTGTGTGTGTTGTTCAAAGTATCGAACTGTTTTCAAAAATGTGTTGCATTTTTCATCTAAAATCATAACATGTTCGTGCATTCCCGTTCATACTTGATTTTCATGTCACATTTTGTACTGTGCATAAATTCTTTAAAACACATTCTGAAAATCTATGTTTTACTCAGAAAAAGAATTTAGTGACCGCATACTACTTGCACTGCTGCCTCGGTACACCGCACGCTACGTGCACTTGCTGCCTCGGTACACTGCACACTACGACCCGTAACCCGGGATGACCGTTCAGTTGCAGCTTGGTTGGTCTGCCAGACACCTTTCGAACGCGCACGGGGTCATCCCAAACAGCCCATCCTAGCCCGTGTAAGCCATGCCTCTTTGTGTCACACTTCGTCCAAGACCCCGGTTGGTTTTTGGCTTAGTACGTGTCATAAAGCCCAAGTGTATGTTTTTTACGCCGGGTTCCCTCACAAGTCAAGCTTGAAAGATTGAGACCGAAGGTCGTTCCCGACCCGAAGTCTTGAGCTTTTCAGCCTTTACTTTGACGCAGAGCTCTGCCGAAAAACATACCCAAAGGTTCAATGTGACACCGTGTCACCAAACCCTCAACGCATGCACCGTACCAACCACGACTTGGCCAACGCCAAAAGCTAAGGCCCCTCGCGCAAGCGAGTCAGGAGAGGTCATGCCGAAATTTCGGCACGATTTCTGCCTTAGCTCATGGACGTTGACTTCGACCGTGGCCCGCATGTCACATACGTTGGAGGTTTGCGTAACCAGCTAGCCTTAAGTACACTTTTTTCCTTTGTCGGTGGAACTCGCTTGCCTTATATGACCCTCGCTCGGGATTGTCCGTCCCAGGAAGACGATTTACAAGTGAAAAACGAGGGGCTTATAAACGTAGTGACGAGATCCACTGATTAGAGCCTTAGGTTAGTTGCGAAAAAGAAGACACGATCTTTTCCAACCAATTAGGACTTTGAGAAAAGACGTTTTAACTAAACATTAATCGGTAACTGCACTTTGCACTAGCCCGAAACCCTGAGCCAAATACCGTTTCCGAAGCCTAAACCCTGCACTCTTCGTTCCCTCGTGTAAATGGTAGTACCCAAATCAAGCTCATGCTCTTAGGTTAATTTCCCCGACAATTCCGGTAAATTTCCCGGTAACTCCCCGGACTTTCCTAGAGTTCCGGAATAATTCCGGAACAGTTCCAAATCATCTAAGGGCTGAAGGAAATGCTTACCAATTAAGAAACACGTTTTTCTTAATTTGGGAAAGATTCTAGAATTGCCACCTTGCATGATTCTAGAAACATGCTGAGTCACAAGGGTAATGCCGCACGGCTGCATTAGCCAAGGATCTCTGGCCGCACGGCTTCATTGGTCTTATCCAGACTGCCTATAAATAGAGCCCTCCTCTACCCATTTTAGACACCAACAACAAGGCAACCAAAAAGGAAAAACACACACAATACACTCAAATACTGCTGAAAATCCAAGAAGGTTGAAGAAGCAAGCCAAGAAGCCACCTCCCTCCTCCTTGAAGATTCCAAAGTTGGTCCTTCCACCTAACTCAACCCAAAGAAGAAGAGGCCACCATTGGTAACCTCTCACTCCCTTGCCTTGCATTTTAATTGCTCTATGTGAATTAGATTGCTCATTGCATTCATATATTGTTATTATCTTTGCTTGGGACTTGGTAGTTTTCATTAAAGATCATATCTTTATTATACCCCCTTTTCCCCTTTGCATAAATTAGGCATCATTTGTCATTAAAAATGTAATCTTTATACTCAAAGGTGCATCCTTTGCACCTAAAAATCCCCTTTTTACAAAAAAATGCTATCTTTATGCATTATTTGCTCATAAAAATGCAATCTTTATATTAAAAATGCATCCTTTGCACATAAAATCCATTTTCATGCATCCATTGCATTAAAGGTCATTCCTTCATCATATTAATGCATCCTTTGCTTTTCAAAATGCAATCTTTATGCATCCTTTGCATATTAAATGCTAATTTCCTCATAAAAATGCATCCTTTGCATAAAAATCATGTCTTCACATCAAAATGCATCCTTTGCAAACCAAAATGCATCCTTTGCAAATCAAAAGCATCCTTTGCAACCCAAAAATGTCATCTTATCACTAAAAATGTCATTTTTACATGCATTCCTCCATGTCCCCACTAGCAACCTTGGAACGGACCTGTGTAAAGATCCTATCTTTACATCGTTTCTTCCATTAAAGGTTCCATAATCTCTTTAGAAAGGGACAACCTTGAACCCTATATCTCCGATTATCACTTAAGACGAGCATGAAGCATTCATATAAGCTCTATCGTCTTAAAGTGTAGGATTGATGGGCTAAGGACATTCCTTCCTAAAGAACTTCATTTTTGGGCTATAAAAGAGAGTCCTTCTCTCGATCACGCAAGTTCCGAGGTTAAAAATGCGATGATCACAAGTCCAAGATGAGGACGGGATCAAAATCCCGAATACATAAAATCCAAGAAATCCCGAGCGACAACCAATAAATGGTTTGTACGTCCGGAAGACAACTTGGGACATTCCCTCCCCTTTCATTCAAACACATGCATACATGAAAGCACGCAAGCAAGCAAAATAAACGGAATCTAGGGAGACTTGCTACGGCAAGGCACCTTGGGTGAACGACGATCCGTTCTTCCCAAGGGGTAACTTAACCTCCGAACCCATAAAATCCCTTTTTTTCAAAGTTTTGAGGAAATCAAAATGGCGTGGCGACTCCGTTTTTCAAATTAAACCGGATGTCTTCAAACTCGCGTGAATTCCACAATTTGGGCACACATTCACAGTTTGGCGACTCCGCTGGGGACATCCCAAAGGAGAAAAGCTTTCATTTTTTAAAATAAACGATACCTGGTGTATAGGTGGAAACCACTTAACCTTCCTGTATCGCTCCCTAATCTGGGGCTTGGGATAAATGGTAGTTTAACAATCCCACGTACCGGTATCACTTTTCGAAAAAAAAAAAAAGTAAAAGAAAGCTTTTCCCTTTGAGCGGGTTAGACTCCCATCGCGGATTCCGTTTATTTTGCTTGCTTTCTTTGCCTTGCATTGCATCATTTGCATCTTGGGATCTGTGCATACTTTGAACGGGAAACAACCCGAAAAAATAGCAAAGGAGTGGAACTTAGAAAATTGATCCATGCGGTCGTACGCCTCAATCCTCCTTGGATTACGGCCAGGACGGCCTCGGTGGCAATTCCACGGGAAAAATTATGGTTAATCTGGCGGCCCTAGCAGCTTGGGGCTATTCGGTTCCAAGGCGGCGGGGCTCCCAGAAAATTTACGTGCTTAACTGTTGCATTCTCCCCCGTCCCAAAAATCATTCCTTTAAAACACATTTATGAAAATCTCTGTTTTAACTCAAAAAGGAACATTTTTAGGAGACCGCACACTACGCGCACCCTATATATCCTGTACACTTTGCACGCACGTCCCTTTAAACCCGGGATGGTTGTTCAGCTGCAGTCACGGACAGCCTTACGATGCTCCCAGGTGCGCACGGAATCACCCCAAACTCCCCATGGCAGCCAGTGTCGACCAATGCACAGTCCGTGTCACACCTTTTAAAAAACCGTGACTTTTGGTTGGTTTTTGGTCTAGTCCGTGTCATATAGCCCAGTTGCATATCCCCGTAAAGGTCAAGCCTTAGTCCATAACGGAAGTCAAGGTCCTTCGCACAAGCGAAACTCTGCCAAAATTCCGACAAGGAAAAATTGGTAGAACCTTGACTCCGACATTGACTTTGACCTTGACCTACACGGAATGCGTAAGAGTCGAGACCGAGTCTTTGCCAAGAAAAGTCCAAAGATCTTTCGCTCAAGTGAAGCTCTGCCAAAATTTTGACAAGGAAAAATTGGCAAGATCTTGACCCGACATTGACTTCGATTTTGACTCACGCACGGCGTATGCAACGAAGTTCAATGTGACACTGTGTCATCCGGCTTTTACCGCCCGACCCATGCCTATTATCTTCTCGGACATTACCGAAAAGTCAAAACGTCAATCGCGCAAGCGGAATTCTGCCAAAATTCTATCAAGGATGAAAGACGAGACTTTCCCGGTATTGCCTTGACTATAATTCGCATCGCTCGTGCGTTAAAAGTTCCTATGACCCGCTAGACCCGGTAGGAGCGTTCTTCTCTCTCGATCGGTGGGATCCGCGTGCCCTATAGGACCCGCTCACGGGTCAATTTTGTCCACCACAGGAGGTCAAATACGTGTGGAATACGAGGGACTTATAGACGTAGTGACGGAACCCACCGATCCAGATCTAGAGTAGTTGCGAAAAGAAGGGCAAATCCTCTTTTCCAACCAAATAGAAATTAATAAAAGACACTGTTTTAAGTAAAGCGGAAGATTCCTAATTTGCATATTGCTTGAGCCTTGAACCTAACACCTACCCCGAGTCTAAACCTCTCCTATCCCTTTCCGCACGAGAAAGAAGTGGGTGAGAACACCGGGTCGGCGACTTGTTAGCGCAGAATTCTCGGAACAGATTCGCGAGAATCCTCGGTTTTGTCGGTCCGTAGAGTCGAGAATGGCCGATTCGACAGAGAACGGTCTCGGTTTGGGTAACCGAGATGACTAGGGAAGAAGAGCTAGCCTATAACCAATGCCCTCCTCCGATCACATATAATCCTTGCCAAAGATTGTCCCTTTTAAGTCTTTTCCGGTATCCCAAGCCGTGAGGTCCCAACACCCTCTCCTCCTCGAGATGAGACCTAGCTTCGCCACGGCTATCCCGGTCATGCGGCCCCCTGCATTACCCCGTGGGACTTTTCCCTCCTCTCGGCTGAGCCAAATCTCCCTCCCGTAAAATCCCAGATTACCCGGCTGACCTTTCTAACTTTGTCAATGCACTGTGAATTTGCCTATCTCCCAGGACAGTGGTAGTGAAGAATCGATCGGAAATGAGAACGAGGAATGGATGGATTCTGGTGATGATGACAGTTCGGTAGAAGGAATGAACTTGGAGTCGACCAAAGTGAAATTTGGAGAGCAAGATGAAGTAAAAACCACGGACCTGGAATAGGGGATGGTATCACTTCAAAATGTGTACGCCTTTGTGTGAAGGTTCGGAAGGGAAAAAGGATGCGAGCTCGAGATGAGGCGGCATACGAATTCTACATCCTAGAGTTCAATACTCCTTACAAAGACTTGGTCGGTGAATGGAGGGACTTAATTGAAGCTTTAGGCGAAAGAGGGAAGTGGGCTCCGCCTTCTTCGATCCTAGAACATGTAAGCGTCATTGAAGCTAAACCCCCATCGGGAAGAGTAGACTCCATTGCAAGGTCTTTGAGAATCACCCACGAGACCTTGTACGAAGAAGAGTGTATGGATGCCTTGGAAAGAGTCCTAAAATTTGAAGCGACCCGGTCCCCTTTATATCCTATGATGACGGCGATGTTTTCTTGGTAATTCCCAAGTTGAGAGGAAGAATCCAAGATACCTCTTATACGGCGTCAAGTATCCCGACTGCATTTGCCCTCATTGGTCATCGAGTCAAGATGAGAGTTCTCACGAGAGTTACCGCAGTGATGCAGGAAGACACGGTCGAAGTGCCGGAGGGGAACGGTAGAAGAGTGGTTAGCCCGTAGCGAAAAGCCCGGAAAACCTTCCCGACGGTAAAGAACAGGGAACCCGCCTACGAGGTTTGACCCCGAAATCCTTCTCGATGATGGAATTTCCCACTTGAGAAAATGCTTGGCCAATGTTAAAGATGTCAAAACTAACCCCTAGAGAAAGGAGGGACATGCTCGACAGTGATGAGGAATGTGATCCCTCTCGTTGAAAAAGTTGCTAGGTCCGAATGAGGAAGCCATTCACGAGACTCCAAACTCGAAGGTGATAATTCTGTTGCATGTTGACCTTGAAAAGCCCGAACTAGGCTGTGAAGGCTTTAAATGAGGAGGGTGAAGTTGAAACCACTGACTGTCGAGCCAATTAAGGAGTCGAACTCGAAAAAGTCGGAAAGCCGGTAACTTAGAATCGGATTCGGGAAGGCGCCTATGCCTCAGCCGGTGCGGTTAATCGGATGTCCGCGAGTTGGCCATACGCCGGCAAGAGCCCGCCTCTCACTTTGAAAGAGCCGACGAATCCTCCGGTAGGAATGATGATCCAGAGAAGTCTAATGTCTATGTGATGACTCGGTCAGGACGGATAGTGTTGAAACGGCTAAGGGTGATAAAAGAAATGCCGTCTACGGCGAAAACA